>ML783838.1:210718-245328 GCA_009831015.1 Picea engelmannii
AGAAATGCATAATGTACCTTATGTTGGGCACCCAGGTTATCAAAAAACTATTGCAGTTGTCAAGAGCCAATATTATTGGCTAGGGATGAAGAAAGAAGTTGTTGATTTTATTGCCAAATGTTTGGAATGTCAAAAGGTAAAATCTGAGCATAGACACCGAGCTAGTTTGCTATAGCCATTACCCATTCCTGAGTGGAAATGAGAAGTTGTAACAATGGATTTCATCTCCAAACTACCCAGAACAAACAAGCAACATGATTCTATCATGGTAGTAGTGGATAAGCTTACTAAAGATGCCCATTTTATTCCAGTTAATGTCACTCACAAGGAAACCAACATTGTTGATGTTTATATGAAAGAAATTTCTCAATTACATGGCATACCCAAGACAATTATGTCTGACAGAGATCCAAAATTTACCTCAAAATTTTGGAAGAGATTGTTTAATGGATTTGGAAAAAATTTGAATTTTAGTACAACTTATCATCCAAAATCAGATGGACAAACAGAGAGGGTGAATCAAGTGATTGAGGATATGTTGAGGATGTACGTGATGGATAAACCATCAAAATGGGAAGACTACCTACACTTGGTAGAGTTTTCTTATAACAATGGGTACCAAACATCTCTAAAGATGAGCCCATTTGAGGCACTTTATGGTAGAAAGTGCAACACACCAGTAAGTTGGGATAACCCAACAGATAGAGTAGTGGTCAGGCCAGATTTGCTTAGGGAAATGGAGGAGAAAATGTTGAAAATAAAACAAAATTTAAAGGCTTCCCAAGACAGGTAGAAAAGCTATGCTGAGAAGGGAAGAACTCATAGGGAATTTAAAGTTGGGGACCATGTATTCTTGAAAGTGAAGGCCAACAAAAGTTCCTTGAAGTTTGGAAATTGTTCAAAGTTGGTAGCTCACTATTGTGGGCCATTTGAAATCCTAGAGAGGATTGGTCCAGTAGATTATATGATTGCATTGCCTACATCTATGTCTGTTCATAATGTATTCCATGTATAATTTCTCAAGAAATATATACCTGATGCTAATCATGTTATTGATTGGAATGTGATTCAGGTGGAGCAAGAAGGCACATTTCAAGTGCATACGGTATGCATTCTAGACCAGAAAATCAAATAGCTCCGAAATCGAGCCATAGGGCTTGTAAAGGTCCAATGGACATGGTACGATCTTGAGGATGCTACTTGGGAGCATGAGGATGAAATGCAGGTAGAATACCCACATCTTTTTAAGGATTTTTGAAATTTTGTTGGATATGTGTGTACTTAATGCACTGAGGAAAATGCATAAATAAGGGGAGGGGATTGTAATATCCCTAGGCCGAACCCAATTGTAAGTGTAAAATGAAAATGTCCTTAGGCTGGTGAGTTGTTTGATATCATTTTTGTATGCACCTTTCATGGCATAGTGCATGCATGTACTATGCAGTAAAATGATGAAGTGTGCACATTCCAGGATACTGCACACAACATCTTAAGTGCGCGCGATATTGAGGCCAGAGAGCCTTTGTGTATATGCGTTGTTTTATAGGCTGGTGAGCTAGTTATTATAATCTAGGAGGCTTATGTTTGTATTAGGCCAGAGAGCCTAGATGCTAAAGGAGAGTGTACCTATTTTTGTATATGTCTCATCATTAATACAAAATACATCGTTGCGCGTAGACTGACCATGATAAAAGAGATGGGGGACTAAAATCCACTAGTTAGGGAAAGGGTGGGGGCTAAACGTTAAGGAAAAAGGGGCTAATCTAGGGAGATTAAGTAAAAAATGAATATTATATTAATATTTCTTAAAGTATAAAGTATGGATAATTATTTTATCCTAAGTTCTAAAGTGGGGACAAGTGGGCCAAAGTAGCTACCAACATGACAAGTGTCAAGTTGGGGACATGCATACTTATAGTTTGGATTTAGTTCATTTTGGGGGTCAATCATCATTCCTTCCATCATTCAGCCATGATTCCATGACCATTTTCACTCACACAGTCAGTTATTCTTCATACCTTCCTGTCAATGTACTTGAACTGTATCCACAACCATACCTTTTTTGAGTAGTTGGTTAGCTTGGGAGTTGGACTAAAGAAGTGGGTTGTGAGGCCCGTGGGATATTGAAGAGGCGGGTTGTCATGCTCATGAGAAACTTCTCTCTGGGTGGGAGAATTGATGGGAATTTCTTCCTAAAGGTGCTAAACTACAACTACAAGGCTTTGAGACTTCCTATCCAGCCTGTTGCTGAAGCTCGGAAAGGAAGTGGGGTAGTCGAAGGACTGTTGAGAAGAGAAGGGGCACACTTCCTGTAGTGGGATAGGCATGTGGGGAATGAGGGACTGTAGGCTATTAGTTTGAATAGGAACTTGTGACAGAGCATTTCCTTTTGTCTATGAACCATTAGCATGGTTAGGAATCCCTTTACCCGGGTAGAGTTTAGTCCCAGTTCGGGGGTAACCCAATACTGAGAGTGATGAGTAGTGTGGTATAAGGTTGGGAGGTTCGTGGAAGGTCTGCACGTAGTTGGTGATATTCTTACCAAGATAAGTGTCAACTGTGTGATAAATTTAATGCTGCATTATCAATTATGTGTTTATTTTTATGGGTTTATCCTATGCGTGGTTATAACCATTTGTATGTTTATGGGTATTTCCTGTATATGTTTCATGTCTATGTTTACTGTTATTTTAGTATGCATTCATGCTTTTACATAATGTATTTGTCTATTTACGTTTTATATATGAAGTTCTGCAAAGGTTTTGTATGTATATGTTTTAATTGCATGCATTTCAAATTTTTTATGTGGCATAACTTAGTTATATGTTGGGTATGTTACGGGATGTTCCACAAAGAGAATGAAATAAAGTGATCTCTCATGTATCGTGGCCTGGCTTGGGTGGTTGGGGACGTTACACCTGTGCATTCCTTGTCCAGTTTCCGTGTTAAAATCATTCTTGTACTGAGTTTTGTCCATTTGACCTCCAATCATAAAACCAACATCCCCTAAACATTCTAATGGGTATTGGGTTTATCCTCTTGCAATCTGAGGGTAACTCTCATTTCTAACACATGCATTGAACTTTGCATCATCTCAAGATATTCGCCCTCAGTCTGTGTGCAAACATGGGAATTTTTTCCCATTATATAGGTCATGGATCCTTAACTCCCCATCTAAAACTATAGGCAAAAAATTTATTAATTAGTTGGGGAATCTTGTAATAAGGGTTCTATTGGCATATTGGTTAAGGCGTTGGCGATATATTTGGTAGGTTGGGGGTTTGATCCCCACCAACCTCTGGTCTTTTCATGGTTTTGTTATATGGATTGTAACCATATAATACCTATGGTATATGGCACAAACCGTTGTTAACTCCCCACATGAATATAGGTCATGGTCACACATGTTATTACATATAACGAGGGTCGAGAGATTACACCCTCGACCCTTTTACTTCTATTTAAACCTTTGACCAAGGTTAAATAGATGTGGTGTCATGTATTGTTAAGAACTAATGAGTGGGTGCAATGGTAACATAAGTTTGTGTAAGGATTTGGGAGTTAATGGATTCGATCCTCCATCGAATCCCATAAAATTTTACATAACCATAACCATTAGTGGCCAATGGAAGGTTTCCACGTGGAAACCTCTCATTGGTCTATCCATGGCACATGTCAGAAAATGATTAGTCCACTTATATTTACAGATGCCAACACACTTTCCAAGTCAGTGTATGGTCATACCATGTGGCATATTGGGGTGTGGCCACATCATCATCATACAATCTATATGGTTGTGCCACATGTCACCCTTGCAGTGGTGACACATGCCACCTCGACCCCTTTGACTTTGAATTTTGACCTAGTTGACTTGAACTTTGACTGTAATGTTCCCATCCACCCAGGCTGTGTCATGCCACACAAAACTCTCCCTTTTTACAAATATGATACCATAATGTAACGTTCCCCAACTCAACCAAGGGACATTATGGTGCATAATACACATGAACACACAATTTCTACTAACTAAAGTAATTATTTTACTGTCAGTCTATTTCTTCTAGATTAAAGCTACAAAATTTAAAATAGATTTAGCTATTGTCTACAACTATAAAATAGATGCATATAAAGAATACTAATAATCAACATGAAATGTGGCTAAACCATTCATTACAACAACATATAAGTAATTATCATTTACACAGAGTTCATGCACAACAATAAAACATGCAAATAATTCAACAATAAGATAAAACACTTATCTTTAAACAAGAATTGTGCAACCAACTTCTTGGGACGAACGTTCCACTCAACCATAGACTAATTGTTCCAAATATCAATAGACATTTACCCCCGAGATGAGGCTAGTAATTGAAAAAAGAGGGTGGTCTCTCACAGTCCACTCACAGATCATAAAACTCATAACCCAACTAATATTCTCCTACAACTATCCTGAGTTTTCTACCAAATCTCTTCTTACTAACTTGCCCAACCTAAGGAACGTGCCATTCATTTATTAGGGATAACCCAAGGGATGTGTCATCCGCTTATCAATATTAACCCAAGGAATGCACCATTCATTTATCAGGGTCTTTCTAGCACATGTAGCTAGGAATATCTCAGTTGGGAACTCAAGGGAAATTTCTATTAGGAAAACTATCAACAAATCAAAAACAAACACTTGTTGTTTTAGTGCAACTCACACAGGAATTCACTCTCCAGGCCTGAAAATCTAGCTCTTCATTTTTGCAGCTCCAATTCACTCCAATTACGCTCCAGGGTGCTCTATAATTCTCCCTTCATGGATCGACCAACTCCAAGATTTTTTCTTTTTGCTCTCTCATTTCCCTCATGCAAAAAAACTTCCTGTCTAAGAAATCTTGTCCCAACCCATACAAATTTCCTCTCTTTGGATTGCATTTCTTGACTCACACTCTTCGCCAAGATGATTGTACTCAATCCCCATGTTCCCAATAACTTTGGGATGTGACCACTCACAATCACCCTCTTACATGTATTCAATGATTTGATTTGGGAACACTCAATCAGAAATTGGAAGGTTCATATACAAATGAAATTTTTAGGAAAATGGGTTGACCTATTATACATGGGTATTTCCCCTTTTGACCCCTCTTGGCCATTATCCTAGACACTTCCCCCTCTTGTGGATTAATTCATTCCCCATATCTTTTCCATGTCCCCTTAGCAAATGGCATCACATTTTATTATTAAAACATAGAGATATGATTCACATATTACATCGCTTGGTCATAGCCACATATTATATCCACATAAAAATTAATTAAACTGGGGATTATAATGGGGATTTTACATTCCCCCTCCCCTACAATTGTGTTCCATCCTTGGTGCACTCTATGCCGAAAAAACACACACACACACACACACACACACACACACACACACACACACACATATATGAAAATTTACATCACAATACTTATAAATAAAAATTCTGCAATTTAACAACTCCAACAACAATTCCATCTAATCAATCTCATGTTCCTCTCAACTCGCCGACCCAAGGAATGCACCAATAATTTATCAGGGTTAAACCAAGGGATGTACCATCTGTTTATCAAGGTTAACTCAAGGAATGAGCCATTCATTTATCAAGGTCCGCAACGTAGTTGGCTAGGACTTTGAGATGTGGTTCTAGAACTCCATCTTTCCAAAATGGAGTATTGCATTCTACCTTCTTCAAAATTTTCAAAAATTTGCGAGTACTCTTCTCACATGTTTTCTTCATGCTCCCATGTATCATCTTCAGGACCGTAGCAGGTCCATTGAACCTTTACCATCCCTATGGATTTTTTCCTAAGCACTTTGACCTTTCAATTCATGATGCTTATTGGTTCCACATGGAAATCCCCTTCATGCTCCACCTGGATCACATTACAATCAATTATGTGGTTATGATCAGGTACATAGTTATTTAATAATGATACATGAAATACATTATGCACTCTCATGGATGAAGGAAATGCTAACATGTATGAAACTGGACCTATATTTTCTAATATTTCAAAAGGTCCACAATATCTTGCTGCCAACTTCAGGAAACTTCTTAATCTTAGTGAACTTCTCTTTGCTTTCACTTTTAGAAACACATGTTCTCCCACTTTAAAATATACGAAAAATTGATTCTTGTTTGCATAAATTTTCTTCCTATCCCGGACAACCTTTAAATTTTGCTTTATCCTTGTCATCTTCTCTTCCATTTCCTTCAACAAATATGGCCCAAAAACTGCTCCATCTATTGGATTATCTCAACTCACTAGAGTGATGCATTTTTTGCCATACAATGCTTCGAATGGACTCATTTTCAATGAGGCCTGATACCCATTATTGTAGGAAAATTCAACTGAATGAATATAATCTTCCCACTTTGATGGTTGATCCATTACATACATTCTAAGAATGTCCTCAATTATCCTGTTAGTCCTCTTTTTTTCCCCATCTGACTCTAGATGATACGTTGTGCTAATATTTAAATTTGTCTCAAATCATTTGAACAAACCTTTCCAAAAATTTGAAGTAAACATTGGATCTCTATCTAAAACTATTGCCTTAGGTACTCCATGTAGCCTAACAACTTCCTTCATGTAGATATCTACAATATTTATTGCCTTGTGTGTAGTCTTTACTGGAACAAAATGTGTTTCTTTAGTTAATTTATCCACCACCAACATGATGGAATCATGTTGCTTCATTGTTCTGGGCATCTTTGTGATAAAATCAACTGTAACTACTTTCCATGATCGAGATTATTTTTGGCACGAAATGAGAGCGGAGATATAACAAAAAAATATAGAGAGATATTGGAAGAGAGCCAATAATATAATAGATATATATCAGATATATAACAAGAGGCACAAATATACAGTAATACACAATTTCTATTAATGAGCAAAATGTACAAAACTGTAGAAATACAGAGTGAAAGACCCACTAGAATGGTGGTAGCTTATCTCTGAGAATATATGTGACGAATAATCACATTAGAAATAAAATTATTGTTACAATGAGGCTCCAAAGGCCTTTTTAACATAAATAAAATCCAAAACCCTAACCCCAGAAGATGAAAATCCAACAGTTTTGTGGACCCCGTTTTGCGTAGTTTGGTGTATCAACTTCTCGGGGGCGTAACTTTGGCATACAATATCCATTTGGGGCGCACATTATCTCATTGGAAAGGTATATATGAGGAGATTCATTTTGGGGTATTAATCAGAGACTTTGACTGTCATTGAGGTTCCTGATCATGAAAAAACATTTTTTTAGGCCCTTAAAATGGCCCCAGAAGTTTAGGAACCGAAAAACTGCTAAAAACAGTAAGTTACCAACAAACTATTTTGAGCCAGTTGGAATAGGTGGGTGACCACCAATATCCACATGGATCATTCCTCCCTCCCGAGGAAGAAATGATCTCCATTGAGTTGAGTTCTTGGGGGAGAGGGGAAAGTGCTTGTTGAATCTGAACCTTGGTGAGTTTCTTTCCTTAATGGAGAAGTTGCGTTGCTTGGTTTGTGGGAGGTTGTTGAGAACCTGATGGGATGAATGTGTGTAGAAGGAATATTTGTGATTTTATTCAATCTTGTCAACCTTCTTCTGCTGGATACAAGGTGCTTGGAATGAGGCTTCATTGGTTACAATGTCCTTATGTTCACCTTTTGAACATATTGTGAAGAAGCTGAATTTTGTAGTATGAGATACTACCTTGCAACAATGTTTAGGTGGGATAGTAGTTGGAACTACCTCTGGTATCCTGTAGAGATGACCCGCCAGAGAAACAATGACACTATGGGGTCAAGACTCATAAATAGCATGGCGCTTCCACATATATGGTTGGCCTAAAATAACATCACAAACAACCAGTGGGGAAACATCACATAATACCTGATCATCCTTTAAGGGTTGGATGTCATATGAAAATTGACATTGCTGGCTGACATGAATATCTCGTCCCTAGAGAAGCCACTCGATGTTGTATGGCTACGGGTGTGGTTTTGTTGACAATCCCAACTGTTTGATGACCTCTGCTAAGATGAGGTTCTTCTAGCTTCCACTATAAAAAATGAAATGCAACAGGGTCCCCTTCACCCACATCTACGAATGAAAGAGGCGCTCCCCCTCTTCAAGATTTGTTGGTTCTTCTAGTTGAATTATTGCAGTCTCAACAATAGTAGTGGGGTTTGCATTGATGATCTATCTTCTCCCATTATTTTTTGAACCAGATTCTGAATTAGGGTTCGACTCCTTTTCTTTGATCTCAACCTCCAATGATTGTTTTGAGCGACATTCATCAGTGTTGTGCCAAGGGATTTTGTGGAAATCACACCATTTTTCAGTGTCCTTCTTTGTCTTCTCGTGACCCTTCTTTTCCTATGGCTTGGACTAGTTTTTGGGAGGCTGTTTGTTAGAGTCGTCTGTATCATATTTTGTTTGTTGCATATTTGTAGACCCAAACTCCCTTTTGTTCTAGTGCCTAAGTTTTTTGCTCGATTTTGATAGCATATCGATAGGAATCTCGTAGCAATGAGATGTCCAGAAATTCCATTTCAGTTTGGATGTACTTGTGTAGAGCCCCACGATATTTCAGAACCAAATTTCATTCATAATATTTGATACCCATCATGGTGCGCAAGGTATGGAAGGTATTGGTGAAATTTGACACTACTTTGCCCCTCTCTTGACGTAGCGTGGTCCATCTCATGTACTGGTCGTCATAGTTACCAACAGGGTAATATTTTCCTTGACCGCAAGAAAAAAAAATACCAAGTGGGCTTGGCCCCATATATTCTAGACTCATCAGTGGAAATTTTATCCTAGTAAGTTTCCCACCAATGTTTGACAAGGGGGAGAGCATTAAGTAGTGAGAAGGTGATCTTTTCCCTGTTAGATAAATTGTGAATAGAGAAATATCCTTCTAGCAGATTTAACTATTTTTCTAGGGCATCCGCATCTATATGTCCTTCAAATATGGGAATATAAAAATTAACTTGTACCTTGAAAGGTGAGGTTCCTCCAAAGTGGTTGCTTGATGAAAACGCGTCGGTTTTTATCGGCAGGCATTGAAGGATGTGGGAAAAATTCTCCATAATTTTGTCCCTCTGTCGCGTGATAGCTTTCTCAAGCAACACATTAATAGAATCATTTTCTTTGTCATTTTTATTTTCTTCTACCATGGAGGGTTTCTTGGGTGTTCATGAGATATTTTCCTTAAGAGATACAAGCTCGAGACCCAGCTTTTTATACTCGGACCTCGTCGGGGACATGCACTGAAAAATTATCAAGAACAACCTGCTTTGATACCACTGATCCAGATTATTTTTGGCATGAAATGAGAGTGGAGATATAACACAAAAATATATAGAGATATTGAAACAGAGCCAATAATATAACATAGATATATCAGATATATAACAAGAGGCATAGATATACAATAATACACACTTTCTATTAATGAGCGAAATGTACAAAACTATAGAAATACAGAGTGAAAGACTCACTAGAATGGTGGCAACTTATCTCTGAGAAGAGATGTGATGGCTACTCACATTCTCAAGATGATGATTGTTAAAATGAGGCTCCAAAGGAATTTTTAATATAAATAAAATCCAAACCCCTAACCGTAGAAGATGAAAATCCAACAGTTTTGTGGACCCCGTTTTGGGTAGTTTGGTGTATCAACTGCCCAAGGGCATAACTTTGGTATACGATCTTCGTTTTGGGCATGCGATAGCTCGTTGGAAAGGTATTGATGAGGATATTAATTTTCAGGGATAAATAAAAGACTTCAAATATAATTTAGGTACCTAGTCATTAAAAATAAAATTTTTAGGCCCTCAAAATGGCCCCAAAAGTTTAGGAACCGAAAAACTGCTAAAAATAATAAATTGCCAACAAACTGTTTTGAGCCAATTGGAATAGATGGGTGGCCACCAATATCCACCTGGATTATTCCATTTCCATTATGGAATGGGAAATGGATGCAATAACCCATTTGGATGCCTATGCTCTATCTTCATTTTTTGGCATTCTAGACATCTGGTTATGTAATTAGTCACTTCTTTCTTCATTCCCAACCAAAAGTATTGGCTTCTCACAGTTGAAATTGTATTCTTATATCCTTGGTGCTCGGCATATAAAACCTTTTTCATTTCCTTCATAAATTCATTTTTCATCTCATTGGAATTCAACACATATACTTTTCCCTTGTACATGAGAATTCCATCTTCTTTCACCTCATACAAATTAAATTTCTGCGGAAAATTTCCTTGCTCTAATGTTTATTTTATTTTCACATATTGTTGATCTGAATTTTCTGCTACAATAATTTGATATTTCAAATTTGTCCTACACATGTTGATGGTTGCCACATGCACTTCATGAGCTCTCCTGCTGAGTGCATCAACCACTTGATTTTATTTTCCTTTTATATGCTTAATTTTGAAGTAATATTCACTCAGAAATTCTAGTCATCTAGTTTGTCTAGCATTTATTGTTGGTTGTCCAAACAAATGTTTCAAACCATAGTGGTTTTTTCTTAGCTCAAATTTATTACCCATAAGGTAATTCCTCCAATTTTTTAATGCATGCACAATAGCTTCTAACTCTAGATCACGCGTGGCATAATTTCTCTCATTCTCTTTTAGTTTTATACACTCATAACATACCACCCAATCCTTTTAACTAAGAACTCCACCAAACCCTTATTTCCATGCATTAGTGCACACAAAAATATCGTCATCTAGGTCTGTAATCTTCAATATTGGTGCAATTGTCAAGATGTCTTTCAGTTGTTGAAAGCTCTCTTCACACTTGGAAGTCCATTCAAATTTCACTTCCCTATTTTGCAAAGAAGTGATTGGGCTTGCAATCTTTGAAAAATATTTTATGAGCCTTTGATAATAACCGAAAATACCTATGAATGATATGAATTATATCACATTATTGGGCATTGGCCATCCTCTAATGGCCTTTATATTCTCAGGATCAACTTCTATCTCTATTGCTGAAATTATATGCCCTAAGTAGTGAATCTTATTTTGGTAAAAGATGCACTTAGCTTAGCATAAAATTTATGCTCTCTTAAAACTTGCAACACCATTCTTAAATGTTTCTCATGTTCCTCTTCTGATTTAGAATAGATGAGGATATCATCTAAGAATACAATCACAAACTTGTCCAAGTACTCTCTGAACACTCCATTCATCAGGCACATAAAAACTATTGGGGCATTTGATATCCCAAATAACACTACCATAAATTCATAATGCCCATATCTTGTTCTAAATGATTTATTCTTCCTTTATCCTTACTTGATCATAGCATGATCTCAAGTCAATCTTCGAAAATATTCTTTCACCCTTCAGTTGGTCAAACAAATCATCGATTCTTGGAAAAGGATACTTATTCTTTATGGTAACCTTATTAAGTTTCCTGAAATCAATACACAGCCTTAATTTTCCATTCTTCTTCTTCACAAAAATAATTGGGGCTCGCCAAGGTGACACACTTGGTGTATATAACTCTTCTTAAAAAATTCTTCAAGCTGCATCTGCAACTCTTTTAGTTCTGGTGTGCCCATTCTATAAGGTGTCTTAGACATTGGGGCAACTCTTGGCACCAAATCAATAGAGAAATCAATGTCTCTTTTTGGTGGTAGTCCCATAATTTCTCTAAAAACATCTTCAAAATCCCTCAAAAACTATACAGTCTTCAATTCTTTCCCTTTTGCCTTTGGTTTCCTCCTCCATATGTTCTACAAACATCTGACATCCTTTCCTAAAACTCTTGTTCAACTACATAGTTGGAATCTCTCTAACAACTACAACTCTTGGAATGCCTTGAATCTTTCCCTGTTTTCCTTCCTCATCAAGACATGGAATTGTCTTTTTGTAATAGTCTAGGACAACATGATGTTTTTCCAACCAATCCGTGCCAATTAGAAAATCATATAAACCCAATGGTATGATGTTTACATCAACTTTTTTATTGATTCCATTCATGTCTATGGGACAATATTTAACCAACTCATTGATTTCCCTCTTAGCCCCTATGGCTAATTGAACTAACCAAGATTTATTATGATTACTTCTTTTCAAGTGCAATATTTCAACAATGTTAGCATTTATGTAACTATTTCTAGCTCCATAATCAATTCAAATTGTTATGGGCTCATTATTGATCTTACCTTCCACTTCAATCATGGGAGATTGATATTTAGCTTGCTTGTTATCCAAGGCTTCATAAATCCTTGGCATGTTTCTGCCCATGTCTTCCACTATTTCATCCTCTTGAATGTTGTGGACAATCCTTATTCTTTCTCCTTTGTGAGGGAAATCCCTATACATATGATTTCCCTCACATCCCCAACATTGCACCAACTTCTGCCTTGGAATTTTTCCAAATGAATCTGCAGTCTTGCATTCATTTTGTGTGACTTGACCATGTTGATTCACTTGGAAATTATTCTTGAAAAACTGTGGATTAAAACCCTTTTTCCTTTGATCCTTCTTATCCTTCATCTTGTCATTCCAATATTTTTGGAAAACTGGTCTTCCTTTGCTATGCTCATACAAATGCCTTGTTGTCCTTATGGTTTCCTCCAAGGTTTTGGGGTTATCATATTGAATCTTATCACTATAGAAAGAGGGTAACCCATTTATAAACCTTTTGATTTTTACTTTCTCATCCTTGATGAAGTCAACATACTTAAACAATTCAAAGAACCACTTCTCATATTCCTCCATTGTCATGGTTCCCAACTTGATTTCAAAGAACTCTTTCATCTTTCTTTCATAGAAATGCTCGGATAAATATATCTCTTGGAAATATACCATGAACTACCTCCATGATATTATGTTTTCATCAAGGTTCTTAGCTTGCTTACGTTGATCCCACCAAATGGTTTCCTTCCCTTGCAAGTGGTAGGTGGAAATTCTAGCTTCTACCCGGGATGGGTAATCATGTAGTTGGAAATATTTCTTCATTTCCAACAGCCATGCCTCAACATATTCTTCTTTCTTTTTCTCACCATTGAAATTTGGTGGCTTAATCTTCCTGAGTTCACCCTACAAGATGTTTACCTCAGGTATTCTCCTTTTCCTATGAACAAGAGACACACTTGGGTTGCTCCTTGGACCTAAACTTAAATGAGTTTTTTTGGTGGAATGCCTTGGAGAATGATGGCGTCTACTCATGCTTCTTGACTTCCTATCATTCCCATGATCATCTCTTTTTCTATGAGATCTTGATGTTGATACTTGTCTAGAACTAGTTTCTTGCTTGGTTCCAGATTCTTTGTTAAATTGATTCTGTATCATATTTAGGCTTTGAAGTATCTCTTCTTTAACCTTCATGATCCTCTCAATATTGACCCTATAGCTTTGCACTTCTTTTTGCAGGATTCTCATAGTTACAGTCCCTTGCCTATATCTTCTCCCATTAGAATTAGTCTCAACATTACCCATGCTGGTATGTAGACCTCCAATTTCTTCCTCATGGCTATGAAACCATTGAGAATCCTCCATGTCTCTATTTCTCATGTAGGAACTAAAGTTTTCTTTTTTGTATCTCTAATTTTGCAAGAATGTGCATGCAATAATTTGTTGTTAGAATTAAGCATATTGCAAAATATTTAGAAATTATATTATAGGTCATTCTTCATTTTAAATTATGAAGAATATTAATGCACTAATCCCAAGTAGTATTCCTTAAATGCATTCATTTTCTAAACAACTTTCCAATGACTATCCTCATGCCTCAATTTGAGTATTGAGAAAATAGTTACAACGATTACAAGTTGCAATTTCCACTCTTTTTCTGCTACAAAATTCACTTTTATCACTTTTGAAGAAAATATAATGCCCAAATCAAAATTTTAGGTTGACATATCTCTTCTACTCCTCAATACCTTTCCAACAACTATTCGTTTTCTCCAATCCAAGCTCTGAGCTGAAAGTTATGGTGGAAAAATAGTGAAGGAATATGCATTATCATGTGCAACATAGTAGCAACACTCAATAACCATCCGATCATTTATTGATTAGATATCCACCATTGATCTATATTAATGGATTCACCATGTATCCAAGGCATATATCTTCTTCATTTCAGTATCACGTTCTTCAATTTGCACTCTTTAGTTTTGCTACACTTAACTTGCTCCCATTCTTAGAAACTTTACTGTATTCACGGTCTCGCGGGTGCTAGACTCATGGTATATCTTCATAACTTCCATGAACCTTCCGCCAACACTTAGATTATTTTTACTTCATGGATGAACACATAATTTTGTAACCTTCATTTCATATGTATGTCCGAGAAGTCTCAACACTTAACCATTTTTCCATCTACGTGGACTCACGGTAGCTTAAAACTTAGACAAATTCCAAGATCTTATTGTGGTTTCATGGGACTGATATTTGGCCTACCACATGGCTCCACATCACCTACCAATTTTCATCCCATCCAAAATGTACCTACCATTGTGGCAGTACACATATTTCTTCTACCATTTCAGCGGATATGTGGCGTCCACATCATGATGACATCATCGTACAGAAAATACCCAATTTTTTCCGATTTTTCTTATGTTCAAAATTTCTAGAGGCTCAATTCTTCACATTACCCATGAAATTTCTCTCAATTTTACTACAGTAATTTAATAAAACAAGTTGCACACATACTCCATAATTGATTCTCTGTGAATTTCCACTTCATCATTCTTCTAACTTGGCCCATCTAGGCTCAGTGTTGAAAATTGAGCTCTGATACCACTTTGTAATGTTCCCAGCCACCTAGGTTGGGCCACGCCAAAAAAAAATCTCCCTTTTTACAACTTTGATACCATAATGTACTGTTCTCGAGCCCAATCAAGGGACATTGTAGAATACACAGAAAAATGAAATTTCTGCTAACTAAAGTAATTCTTTTACTGTTAATCAATTTCATGTAGCTTAAAACTACAAAATTTAAAACAGATTTAGCTAATGTCTATAACCATAAAATAGATGCACCTAAATCATGCTAATAATCAACATGAAATGCAGCTAAACCGCTTATTACAATAGCATATAAGTCATTCTCATTTACGCAGAGTTCATGCACATTAATAACACATGTAAATAACTTAGCAATAACATCAAACACTTATCTTTAAACAAGAATTGTGAAACCAACTGCTGGGGACAAGCATTCCACCCAACCATAGGCTGACTATTCCAAATCTTAAAATCCAGTCACCCTCAGGGTGAGGTTAGTAATCCACAAAAGAGGGTGGTCTCTCACAGTCCACTCGAAGCTCATAAAACTCATAACCCAACTGGTATTCTCCTACAACTATCCCAAATTTTCTACCATCTCTCTTCTTCTTGACCTTCCGAACCTAAGGAATGCACCATTCTTTTATCTGGGATAACCCAAGGGATGTGCCTTCTGTTTATCAGTATTAACCCAAGGAATGTTCCAATCGTTTATCAGGGTCTCTCTAAGTGAATATGACTTCGAAATTAAGCATATAAAAGGCAAATAAAGTCAAGTGGTTCATGCACTTAGTAGGAGAGCTCATGAAGTGCATGTGGCAGCCATCCATTTCCTTGGGTTGTATCAATTTCAGTGATAACAACATCGTCATTTTGATTCTCTCACTTATGTTTTTGGGAGGAAGGGAGAGGAAAGGAAAGGGGGTTGGAGCCTCCTTTCAGTTGGTGGTGGAGAATCTAGGGAGTTGGAGCTTCCTTTGGGTTGGAGCCTATAAACTAGGGGGTTGGAGCCTCCTTCTTATTAGTGCTGGAGAATCTATGGTTTTGGAGATTTCTTTAGGTTGGAGCCTATAAACTAGGGGGTTGGAGCCTCCTTCCATTTGGTGTTGGAGAATTTAGGGAGTTGTAGCTTCCTTCAGGTTGGAGCCTATAAATAGGGGGTTGGTGCCTCCTTCTAGTTGGTGCTAGAGAATCTTGGAAGTTGGTGTTTCATGTGGATGTAATATTCAAGATATATATTAATTTTTTTTTTTTGGTTTTCTCCCATTTGGGTTTCCACGTAAAACTCTTTTGTATTGTGTATCTATGATTATATGTTGATGATATCTTGAATTCAATCATAAGTGATAAATTGTTGCTATCATAAGTGATAAATTTTAGATAACTTAATGTTTACATGTTATGGTTGAAATTGGTAAAAAGTACTCAATACTGATTCATCGCCCCCCCTATTGGGAAATATTCCAAAAATTGGTATCAAAGTAGATCCTTCAGAAACATTCTAACCACTGGAAGGTAGATCATGGATTACACAGATAATGGAAAGCCAATGTTTGATGGTTGGAATTATGAGAGATGGAGCTCAATATTGAAAGTATTTTTAGAGGCACGTGGGTATGATGTTTGGTAATCAGTTTTTATAGGATACACCACTTCAAATAAACCTATGAATACTGGAGCCAAGAAGGAATTAAAAAGGAACAACAAAATAGAAATGGATGCCATCTTGGATGGATTACCCGATTTAGTAAAAGTCAAACTAGGACAATGCTTATCAACCAAAGAGCTTTGGGTAAACTACATAATCTCTACTCTAAGGAATCTCTTATTGTAATCAAAGGGCCATAGCATGTTTATTAGAATAAAGAATATGTTGATGTAGAATGAGAGGAAAGAAGCTCATCATGTCAGACAAATTTAGAAGAAGAAGTTGGAAATGGTATGGCAGATAATAAAGAATAATTATTATGTGCCCTAGAAAGACAAAGAAAAAAACTTGAGAATGACGAAAAATATTATGAATAAGGAGAAGTGGATCTTTTTGAGTGAGCTAAAAAGAGAAAGAAATAAAAATAACTCACTCAAGGAAGAATTTATCAAGCTGAATGAGGGTTCTCAAAACCCTAACAAAAATTATAAAGAAGTCCAACAGAATGTCATAAATCTAAAGGTTCAACTAGAAGAAGCCAAAGTTATTGAAGAAAACCTCAAACATCAGTTGGAATAAAAGAAATGTTTCGAAGATGAAATAGTATCACTAAGAAAGGAAACACAAAAGAGAAAAGAAATTTTGACAAGTCATCTTAAGGAAAGATCTGAGGACTTGAAACAACTTGAAGAATAATTTATTCAACAAGAAAGACGACTTGAAGAAGAAATCATCTCCTTGAAAAACCAACTTGAAGAAGCAAAGAGAAAGGAACAAGTAGTGAATATCCAGATGATGAAGAAAAAAGAAGATTGTGAGAATATTGAAGAAGAATTTGTCTCATTGAGCGTTGAAGTTGACAATCAAAACAAGAACTTGAAGAGCTCTCAAGTACTAGAATTTATTCTCAGTTGTAAAATATCACCCTTCAATAAAGAAAATGTTGGATACATTGTTGAGGCCTCATGCAAGGAATATTCAATTTCCAATCCCATCAAGAGAGTCGAAGAGAGAGGAAGCTCCACACAACTAGTAATGGAAATTGAAGATAAGTGTTCTTTTGACAATTAAAATCGTCGATGAAGTCTTGGCCGCAAAGTGTTGCTAAAGACAATTATTATAAAATATAAATAATACTAGTAGGTGGGACCCCCTTGAATTATTGAACATCAGAACTGTTCATATTTGATGTTATGATGATGTGCAACAAGGCTTACATCGTTGATGAGATATTTTTTTATTGGCTATGGTTTGAGCTGATGAAATGTTGGTTCCTTATGTTACCATGACCTATTCTATTCATTGATATCATTGCCACATGTTCTTATCGCACCTGCACAACAAACATGTTAGTGAAAACACATAAAATGCAGTTTGAAGAAAGGAAAAATTACTATAACAAATGAAAAAGAAAAAAGGATCTAATTCTGCAGTTTTACTATACCACATACAACAATTGGAAGGAAATAGGGAACAATGCAACAGTTGCAAAGGGGAAGAATTTAAACTATCCTATATACTATACTATATGAATGAAAGACTTAATGGTTATGGTTAAATCCTAGCTAGTAATTTAATGGCCATGCGATTTAATTGAGTTATGTGGTCGATATACATATGGTATATTTGGATGGATGAGATGTTGGTGGCTCATTTGACAAGGTAATGGACATTAATGGTTATGCGATTTTGTTTGAATTATATAATGTGAAATGGGATATATGATGTGGATAGAGCATTTGGAAAGTAATAGATGTAGATTCCAATGCATAGTTAAATCAATGGTGTTAATTAAAAGTTGGTTGGCATGTATTGATGAGTAAATGAATTGTAGGTGGAGGCAACATGCATTTACTGCACGTCACCTTTACTCCTTCCGTTACCCACCACCCTAGTCGGGCTATTGTTTGACCTTTCTATTATGGTTATGCTCCGACTTCTTAGCAGAGAGGAACCACTTGGCCAACTCTCGTTTTAAGGAATTTGATTACAGGTATGTCTTTTTTTGGCCATTCATGAGTCTGCTTTGGTTATGAAATGATTAATGGATCAGGTGTATTGGTTTGTGTTTTCCTTAAGTGTTGCAACTGTGTAAAATTGTGTTCTTGGAATGAAGCATTGATGGTTCTTTCTGCAATAATATTGAATCCATAGAAGTTATTGGTCATCTTGGGTGCTAGCTCTTTGTTATCCTTGCTGGTTTATTTGGAGGGTTTTCTTGGTCTTGGGTCGGCTGATTGTTCTCATGCATTCACAACTATGTCAAGTCTCTGGCTTTTATGGGTTTAATGGTTGAAGTCATTCTGTGTCACTGTGTTTTGTTCACTTGGGCATTGGTTGATTTCACCACTAGGGGTCACAAAATGAGTTTCATGTTCTTACTCAGCCCTGTATTCACCCCAGTGTTGTGGTCGTTTGATCGAAGAGCATGAGGTTTATACCCTGCGTTCGTTAAATAACATTTCCAGGTCGAATGAGAGCCTCACCTTATGTTATGGCCCCCTATCATGGATTTGTTACCTGTCCACGAATGAGTTGTGTTTCTTCCTGTGTGTGCACAGTTAGCCTCAGAGTTTTCACCATTACGAGGAGTTGGCTTTGTTCTCCCTATGTTGGCTACAGAGAAAAACATTAACCCTCCAGTCTGGAGTTTTATAGAGAATACTGTCAGGACTGTCAAGTTTATTATGGGTTATTGTGGATTGAATGTATTGTCGATTAATTTGAATACACACTCGCCCAATTGGTCATATGACAGTTGTGTTGGTTTGGCATCTAGATTACTGCCACTATTATAACAATGGTAAACCCTGCATTGTTAATTGCATAATTCAATACACACAGTCGCTCTCCTTATGTTTAATAACTCAGTATTGTTTAATGGAGAGGGTCACTGCCTCGATTTGAATTGATGTGTGGGTATGCGTGGTTTCCACAATTTGTTAGGTCGATTGATTTTTACGACAGTGGTGAATTGGTTGGTTGATACACAACCACTGGTATTTTTCACTAAGGATTATTTGGACGTTTAGCTGGCATTGGCTACGAATTCTTGATGTTGCTCATGCATACCGCGTTGTGTGTGTGGTGTTTCTACACAATGACATAATGATCATTGTAAATGTTAGTTTCTTTTGGAGCATAATGGTTATTGCAACTAGGATGACTGTATGAACTACATCCACTGCATGCTTATGATTGTCTGATTGTATAAGCCAAGTGTACACAACATAGTTGATTACAGTGACTAAATTGAAGTAATATTTTATTATATTGATGGCTCGACACGATGGGTTGAGTTATTACTGTGACTGTGTGTTTGGTTTTGTAAAATGGAGATGTGCATCGTGGTGTTTTGGTGGCTGCGCAATGTGTATAATATGGACAACTTGGGTTTCATACTTAGGGGTACCCACAGAGTTTTAAGCGTTTTTTTTGTTGCAATCCGATCATTTGTTGAGATAGGCATGTTGTTGATACCTCGTCATGTTGGATGGATGGCTCAGCTTTTTAGAGTCACATTGAATGGGGATTGTACAGTGACAGAGTTACACTTGCATGATTGAATTATTTTGTACATAGCTGTGTTGGAATGGTGGTTGTTGTATGTCTGTTTAAATGTTAATTCGGGTTTTGCAATTTAATATTGATTATTGGGTTTACTGCCCTATATATGTTTAACGAATAGCATTGCATTCTAAAGGACATACCCGATTGCAGTGATAGTGTGACTTCATTGTTAAATTTGGAAACATGACTTTTGAGTGTAGTTGTTGATTGAAGAAATGCATGGGCAGTGGTTCATTTGGTGGTTAACAAAGTGGAAATGGTTACTGTTTGAAAATTGTTATAAGATGCAAAGTATATAAATGAAAGGTACATAACCCCTTTACAAATTGTGTGGAATACATAATGTCTTGTGATGGCATTGTGTTGGATATTTTATTATGAACAATGAACTAGTTAAATGCACTTAAATTGTTATTTGGTCACAATGATTGATGGTTGGTGCATCTCTTTTCACATAATGTTTTATGGATCACTTAATTAATTTCAATAACAATAATCATTTTTCTTCCCTTCCATTATTTCATTTTTCGCTAATTACAAATCCCATCACCTTCCCATGTTCATTTTTCACTCCCTGTTCTGAGATTGATTACAATCAAGAGAATTTCGATGTTAAAGAAGTTGAAAGTGGCAGTGTCTTGTGTGAATTACAATGATGTTTTATTGGTTTACTTTACATTTGGTTATTGTTGTCATTGATAAGTAACCATGTCCTTTCCCCCCCTCATTATATCATATTTTCTCTCAATACAAACCCCTCACATATCCCATAACCCTTTTTCACCCCCTTCTCATTGATTAACAGTAAAACAATTTGTATGGATTGGATTGCATGAGTCTGATGCATTGCTGAGCCAAATCTATTTCATATTTTTAAGAGTTGTCATGTATGGTTGTTTAAAAGACTATTTTCTAATCAATCATGCATGTAGGAATTCATTTTTTCAGTTGAGGTAGCCATGGCCGGGGAAACAGAGGTAGAGGTAATTGGAACCGAGGCCCAAGAAGGCCCATGTTCTCCATACATTTTGATGCTAATTCACAAGAGCTTGGCCAATTGTTTCATGTCAGATTTTTCAATTGGATTGGGCAGGGAGTAGTCCAACCTAGGCCTGAAAGGCCTCCTTTCCAAGTCTTGCAAGCCCCCGGTATCCTTGTGCCCCCTCATGTATCATTACAATGTGAGGTTCCTGAAAATGATGGATGGAAAGAGATTGTCCACCTGACAGTCTCCCAACATCGTGGCTGGCCCAACTTGTACTTTCCTGCTCCTCCGCCTATTAACCCCATTATCCAAGATTCCATTGACCACTCACCAGTGCAATCCTCCCATGCTAGCAAGAGATTGAAAACTGAGGCCCACCATGCCCTCGATAAAGGAAAAGCCACTGCTTCCCCTTCCTCACCCTCCAATGGCTCTGACAAATCCATGTCTTCCCAGATGCATTTGAGGGACGATTGTTCCCACGTGATCAATGAGATTAGGCCTAAAAAATCTACACAACCAAAGGAAAATTCAGGAAAATCAAGAGGTGACAACAACAATCAAGGAAGGGTTGAATCACAAACTGGCAAATATGGCTTTTGAGTTTTTAGTTTTATCCATTGTTGATGATTTTTGACTTCAAGAACTTTTGGACAACATGTTTTATTTTGGATATATGAGTAATATTTTTGAAAATAATTTCAAATTTCATGAGCTAAATTTGCCAAAAGTGAATATGTTGATGGGAGACACAAGGAGGTGTGTTTTACTTAACTAATGGTTATGTTATGATTGTTATGAACTAAAGGGAGTCACAAGGGGTCCCACCTACTAGTTATTATTTATTTATAACCTTTATTATAATTATGAATCTTCCCCCTAACTAAATTTAGTTGAGTCTTTTAATTAACTTAACTAATGAGTTGGTTCAACTACTTCAACCAATTCTAATTTGTTTAAAAGAAAAAGGAAAGGGAGGAACATGAGGAGGATAGAAGCAAAAACATACTAAGGTTTGCTCTTTGAGTTTATGTTGAGATAATTTAGTTTTCATTCATTCATTATTCATCACAAGCCTAATTCTATTTTATGATAGTAGGGTCTTATTGTAGACAACGATATTTAGGGTTGAATCACATCATTCAAACACTTGTTTTTTAGAGGTGTTGATCTATCTTTGATAGTTTGTGTAGACTTGTTTGTTTCTGAATTAATTTTCATGACTGAAAAAGGCTATTGTGCAGAGTCGAGTGGGAAACAATCTGTGACAAGCTGATCCAACTTTTAGAGTTCAGTTTTGGTTTTCTGTCAGAGGTCCTTTTGTATGTTCCATCAGGGATGTCTAAGTTTGACTTTAGTCCAAAATTTATGCATGAGATTTTGTAAAGAAAATGACTCTTTGGTGAATTTGAATGAAATAAAGGATTGTTTTATGTCTCATTTGTCTTGATTATCATCTTGGTGACTCTTCTTCTATCTTTACATTTATTTCAACAACTGATATGTTCAAAAAATTACATAAAAGGTGAATTTCCAGCAAGCTTTTTGTTGATAAAAGACTAGCCTAATCACTTGTAATTAATACTTGTGAGTTAGGATGTTATTTTTGTTGGCTATAAACATAGGGTGATATTCCCATCTATTTTTCTTTAGCCAATAAGAGCCTCAAAATGCTTGAGTAAGATCATTTCATATATTTTCCCCAACATTTATTTGGTGACCATATTGGGGAGATCTTTGGTATCTCTCCGGTTAATTTTTATATTTGATCTACATCGACACATCTTTCTTTTCTAAAATTGATTCTTTGACTGTTTTACTAATAATGACTATTCTTGTTGCAAAACAACCCAATCTTGAGCCCGATCTCCAAGACCAGACCAACATTGCTTTGAACTTGTTTCATACTATTTTAGACACTGCCAAGACTCGTGTTGAGCTTTACCATTCTTGGGCAGCAATTGAATGAGATATTAGTATTCAAGAACAATTGGAAGCTAGACATAGACAACCTAGAAATCAACAGTAACCTTTTATTTCTTTAGTTTTGGCCTTTCTTTAATGTCCTTAGATTCTTTTGCTTCTAGAACAAGAAGGGGCTTGTCACCTGAAATCAATCCTATTGCTAAAATAGGAAGAAGAAACATTGTTTTAAATGCCCCAAAAAGTTCTCTAAGGAGAACTTTATCTGATTCATCCATCTCATCTTTCTTTCCCTCACCTATCACCCACAAGATGGCATCTAGTGGAGGCTCTGATGGTACTGGAAGTGCTCCATCTTCTCAATATTTATCGTCATTAGTGATTGGTAGCTTATATAGCCACCATATCCCTATCCAATCTACCACAAACCCCACCAAATTCATTAAAAAGTATGGGGATTTTCAGTTCAAAGAATATGCCACAACCACACCATGGCATGTGTCCTCTCCTCTTAACCTAGTACTTGCTACTCACCCACTTCCAAATTTTAAAGAGAATTTGCCTAATTTTTCAGGAAATAACACTAATAGTACCAGCAAACACCTGGTGGCATTTTCTAATGCTTCTCATAATATACCAACGAACACTATTAGTACCAACGAACACTTGGTGGCCAACAACAACAATACTTGCATGCGCCTATTCATCAATTCCTTAGAAGGAAAGGTTGTGGCCGATTTCTTTGACCTTCCTCCTAATATTCTATATACTTGGGAGGAGTTGATCTATTGGTTCCGATCCACTTATGGGAAATATCAAAAAGCCCTACCGAGAAATTAAGGGAATATAATAACATCACTTATAAAGATGGTGAGACCATCAAGTCTTACAACTTGTGTTTCACCAAGTTATACAATCAAATCCCCTAACTTATCTTCCCTTAGAACGAAGCCTCTTTCATGAATTACTACAATGCATTGCCTTCTCCCTACCATCATAGGCTTGAAGAAAAATACATTGATAATCTTGGTTCCACTCTGCACGCTTGCTCAGAGTATGAAGAACAACTTGAAAGAATTGGTCTTCCCTAGGGAGAATTAGTTAGATAGACAGACATGTCCACTCTCTTACAACTAGTAAAAGATATGAACAATCATATGATATCATTTGAGCAGAAGGGTATTGTCTCCCCTCTCAACCTTGTATCTTCATCCTCTTCTGCACCCCCTTTTAGAAATCTGGTCTAAAACAATTTTCAGCCTAAAGCTATCCTGCCTCGAAGTTGGTGTAACTTTTGCGAGGAACACCATGAAGAAACCACATGTGAGGTAAAGAACAGTGCCAGAGATAATATCTTTGGTAAAATACTATAAGATACTATCGATGTCCTAAACTTTGTAGAGCCAGAGGATGTCATGGTCATCAACACTAGGAACAAAGCCTAGCTCCCAAGGGAAAATTTGATTCTCCTCGCATTTCTTCTACCCCAAGCTCATCCTCACCTGCTATTACTCCCCAGGTTCCTAAAATTCCTGAGAGTCAAGGAATCACTCCTCATCCCCCCTCTTCCAAATACAATATCTTGAATCAGTTGACCAACATCAAAGCAGATGCAACCCTTCTAGACATGGTTGTTGTCCCTGAACAATAGATGCATTTGAAACAATTCATGAAAGGAAAAGCTTTCGTTGTAGCCAATCTTTCTAAAGAGGTAAGCGAAGAGGATTCTTCTGTAAATAAAGTAGGTGCACATAACTTTAGATACCCTATAAAATATCCCCCTTTTTATATTTCTGTAAAGATCATGGATAAGATCGCCCATTGTTTCGTCATCAATGGTGGTTCAGGCCCAAGTGTGATATCAAAGATTATTATGGAAGAGCTAGGCTTGTCTTGTACAAATGAAAATTCCAGAAGCATGATCTCCTATAATAGTCTACAGAAAACAACCATAGGTGAGATTAAGGATGTAACCTTGGTTTTATGCGCTCATCCTGAGATAAGGACAACCCTCAACATTTAGGTGATTGATATGTCTGTAAGAAATTACTCAATTATCTTGGGGAGATATTGGAAAGCCTTAAAAAGTGGATACCTCTCGCTCGATGGGAAACATTTATCCATTCCTCATAATGGTAAGAATATTATAGTCCTTAGAGAGGAAAGAATTTCACCCTACATAGAGAGTGTTTCACAATCTAGCGTAAACTATATCGAAGAAGACCTAGGAGTGTATTCCATCTTTGCTGAAGAGGATAATATTCCTTTGGAAATAATTTATTTAGATGATGATTTATGGCATATGCACTTTGATGGTTCACACTCTAATGAAGGTAATGGGGCTGTTATTATCTTGGTTTCCCTTGCAGGAAAAAAACATAATCTATCATACAGGTTGGAGTTTTCTTGTACAAATAATGTCACTAAATTCAAAGCTTTATTATTAGGCATTGAGAACGCCCTTAATATTGGTTGTGGTCACCTTTCAGTTTTCGGAAATTCTGAGCTTGTTGTGAACCTGGTACGTAAGATATGATCTCCTAGCAACACGCTGATGGAACGATACTCCCAAACTGTTTGGGCACTTGTCTCGAACCTTCTATCTTTCAACATCACTCATGTTAAGAAGGATTTGAATTCAATGGCTGATCGGTTAGTTTTCTTTGCAGCCTCTCCTAATCAACAAATTTTTCTTCACATGCTTGATTGTGCTTTTCAATCTCTACATCGTCCATATATTCTTGAAAATGAAGGATATTGGAAGGCCATCCCTAATGATGAGAGCATTTGTTGTGTCATTAAAAATGAACCTATTAATCCCAAGGAGATTATATCCATAGAAAATAATAAGATTCCTGAGGGATTGAATCCTCTTGAGAGTTCATTTTCATTGAGTGTTGTAGGCAATAAAGAAAAACATAAAGAAGAGGAGTTACGAAAGAAGGTTGTTGAAACCATCCTCCTGAACATTAGGACACATGAATCTTGAATGAATGTTAAAATAAATGTCCAATGTTCTAATAAAGAAGAGATGGGGTTCACCGGGCTACTCAGTGAATCTCAAAAGGTTTTTTCTTGGTCTTATGAGGATCTTCATGGTTTTGATCCTAGTCTTGTTCAACATATTATGAAACTAGCTAGGTAAAAATAAGAACTTGTTAACTCTACACTGGAAGTACCCTTTCGAAGGGAGTTGAGAGATTTCTTAAGGGCTGGAACATTGTTTTCATTCCACCCTAAATGGGTTTCAAATTGGGAACTGACCTCAAGGACCCCTGATAATATTAGAACCTGTATTAGTCTTCTAACTTTCAGGAAAGCGATTATGAGAAATCCCTTCCCTCCTCTCAATATGGAAATGTTTTTACAACAGGTTGTAGAGTCATAATTAGGGCCCTTACTTGATAGTTTGTTTGGTTACAAGAGAATCAAAGTAAAAGGGGAAAATGTTCACAAAACCACTTTTATTACTAATTGTGATACTATGCCTTACAAATGCCTGCCTTCTGGTGTATTTGATGCAAGTACCGCCTTTAAAAGTTCTATACACACAACTTTCAATGAATTGGTCAGTCTCCATGCTTATCTTGATGATTTAATCATGTGCGTCAAAGGGATGATAATTACATCATAATTTCAAGTGTTGGGTCCTTTCCAAATTACTTTTGTCTTGGACACTAACTCATACATTTTAAGGAAATTACAGAGACAATTGTTTTCCTACAACACTAACAATCCTCGCTTAAAGTATTGCAAGGGGCCAACATGAAAATTTCTAATGCTGATTGGATTTCTGTATACTAGTAGCCTAGCTCTGCTTTCAATTTTTGTGCTTCTTTTCTATGCTTACAGTACTTTGATTTCTGCCTTCTGAGTTACATTTTCTCCTTTGCTGTGTTCATTTATGTCTTTTATTGTTGTTTTTTTAGTTTTTGCAACTTTACTTTCATCATGATTTTGTTTCCTATTATCTTTGGTTAATTTGGTCAAATAATGGATCAATTCTGCCACAGTGACACTCCTACAAAGAATTGTTAGCCAATACCAATCAAGATTGCATAGTTGTTATGATGTCTCCTCTAAAGGGACCTGGAAATTGTTATATATTTCCACTGTTGTCTTATAAAGGATTGGTTATCTCCCACTTCTTCTTTCCATTTCTTCATCCATTGAGATTTTAAGAGCAAGTCTACAAGTTAGAGAGAATATTCTGGTCGAATGGTTATGCATACAGTGGTAAAAAACCCTCATACTTAACACTTTTCATGAATTATTCCCAAATTCCCTATCATTTTTCCATTAAATCCGCTCACTTCCCCCTGTTGCATAATTATTCTGGTTACATCTTCTAAAGTTATTGTTCTTGGTTTGTTAACCCATGAGTTCTGAGTTATAAATCTGTTGAAAACAAATTTCCCTGTGGAGTCGCCAGTTTGTTGACGATTAAAATCATTGACGAAGTGTTGCCTGCAAAGTGTTTCTAAAGCCTATTATTATAAATCTAAATAATAATAGTAGGTGGGACCCCCTTGAATTATTGAATATCAGAACTATTCATATTTGATGTTATGATGATGTGCGACACGACTTACATGGATGATGAGATTTTTTGTTATTGGCTATGGTTTGAGCTTAGGAAATGTTGGTTCCTTATGTTACTACAACCTATGCTATTCATTGATATCATTTCCACTTGATCTTATTGCACCTGGACAACGAACATGTTAGTGAAAACACATAAAAGGTAGTTTGAAGAAAGGAAAACTTACTATAACAAATGTAAAATAAAAAGGATCTAATTTTGTATTTTTACTATACCACATACAACAATTGGAAGGAAATAGGGACAATGCAACAGTTGCAAAGGGGAAGAATTTAAACTATCCTATATACTATACTATATGCATGAAAGACTTAATGGTTATGGTTAAATCCTAGCTAGCAATTTAATGACCATGTGATTTAATTGAGTTATGTGTTCGATATACATATGGTATATTTGGATGGATGGGATGTTGGTGGCTCATTTGACAAGGTAATGGACGTTAATGGTTATGCAATTTTGTTTGAATTATATAATGTGAAATGGGATATATGATGTGGATAGCGCATTTGGTAAGTAATAGATGCAGATTCCAACGCAGGGTTAAATTAATGGTGTTAATTAAAAGCTGGTTGGCATGTACTGATGAGTAAATGAATTTTGGGTGGAGGTGTTTTGCATTTACTTCACGTCACCTTTACTCATTCCGTTAGCCGCCACCCTAGTCGGGCTATTGTTCGACCTTGCTGTTGTGGTTATGCTCTGACTTCTTAGTAGAGAGGAACTGCTTGACCAACTCTCGTTTTAAGGAATTTGATTACAGGTATGTATTTGTTTGCTCATTCATGAGTCTGCTCTAGTTATGAAATGATTAATGGCTCGGGTTTATTGGTTTATGTTTTCCTTAAGTGCTGCAACTGTGTAAAATTTTGTTCTTGGAATGAAGCATTGATGGTTCTTTCTGCAATAATATTGAATCCATATAAGTTATTGGTCATCCTGGGTGCTAGCTCTCTATTATCCTTGTTGGTTTAGTTGGAGGGTTTTGTTGGTCTTGGGTCGGCTGGCTATCCTCACACATTCACAACTATGCCAAGTCTTTGGATTTTATGGGTTTAATGGTTGAAGGAATTCTGTGTCACTATTTTTTGTTCACTTGGGCATTGGTTGATTGCACCACTAGGGGTCACGAAATGAGTTTCTTGTTCTTACTCGTCCATGTCTTCATCTCAGTGATGTGGTTGTTTGATTGAAGAGCATGAGGGTTATACCCTACGTGCGTTAAATAACATTGTCAGGCTGAATGAGAGCCTCACCTTCTGTTATGGCCCCCTGCCATGGATTTGTTACCTATCCATGAATGAGTCAAGGTTCTTCCTGTGTGTGCACCGTTGGCCTCAGTGTTTTCACCATTACGAGGAGTTGGCTCTGTTCTCCTTGTGTTGGCTAAAGAGAAAAACCTTAACCCTCCAGTATGGAGTTTTATAGAGAATATTGTCGGGCCTGTCAAGTTTACTATGGGTTATTGTGGATTGAATGTATTGAAAATTAATTTGAATACACACTCACCCAGTTGGTCATATGATAGTTGTGTTGGTTTGGCATCTAGATTACTGCCACTGTTATAACAATGGTAAACCTTGCATTGTTAATTGCATAATTCAATACACACAGTCGCTTTCCTTATGTTTAATAACTCAGTATTTTTTAATGGAGAGGGTCATTGCCCTGATTCAAATTTATGCGTGGGTATGCGCGGTTTCCACAACTTGTTAGTTCGATTGATTTTTACGACAATGGTGAATTGGCTGGTTGATACACAGTCACTAGTATTTTTGCACTAAGGATTATTTGGATTTTTAGCTGGCATTGGCTATGAATGCTTGATGTTTCTCACGCATACCACGTTGTGTGTGTGGTGTTTCTACACATTGAAATAATGATCATTGTAACTGTTAGTTTCTTTTGGAGCCTAATGGTTATTGCAACTAGGATGACTGTATGAACTACATCCACTGCATGCTTATGATTTTCTGATTGTATAAGACAAGTGTACATAACATAGTTGATTACAGTGACTAAATCAAATCAATATTGTATTAGATTGATGGCTTGACACGATGGGTTGAGTTATTACTGTGACTGTGTGTTTGGTTTTGTAAAATGGAGATGTGCATTGTGGTGTTTTGGTGGCTGCGCACTGTGTATAATATGGAAATCTTGGGTTTCATACTTAGGGGTACCCACAGAGTTTTAAGAATTTTTTTTGTTGCAATCTGATCATTTGCTGAGACAGGCATGTTGTTGATACCTCGTCATGTTGGGTGGATGGCTTAGATTTTTAGAGTCACATTGAAATATAGGGGCCAATGGAATTTTTCTAATGCTTGCCATAATATAGGGGCCAATGAAAACAATACTTGCATGCACCTATTTGTCAATTACTTGGAAGGAAAGGCTGCGACCAACTTCTTTGACCTTCCTCCTAAGATTCTGTTTACTTGGGAGGAGTTGATCTATTGGTTCCGATCCACTTATGGGAAATCCAAAAGCCCTGCTGAGAAATTAAGGGGATACAATAATGCCACTTATAAAGATGGTGAGACCATCAAGTCTTTAAACCTGTGTTTCACCAAGTTATACAATCAAATCCCCAAACTTATCCACACTCAGAACCAAGCCTCTTTCATGCATTACTACAATGCATTGCCTTCTCCCTACCATCATAGGCTTGAAGAAAAATCCATTGATAATCTTAGTTTTTCTCTGCACTCTTGCTCAGAGTATGAAGAACAACTTGAAAGAATTGGTCTTCCCCAGGGAGAATCAGTTAGACAGACAAACATGTCCGCTCTCTTACAACTAGTACAATATATGAACAATTGTATGATATCATTTGAGCGGAAGGGTATTGTCTTCCCTCTCACCCCTGGAGCTTCATCCTCTTCTGCACCCCCTTTTAGAAATCCAGTTGAAAACAATTTTTAGACTAAAGCTATCCTACCTCAAAGTTGGTGTAAATTTTGCGAGGAACACCATGAAGAAACCACATGTGAGGTAAATAAGAGTGCCAGAGATAAGATCTTTGGTAAAATACTAGAATATACTATCGTTTTCCTAGACTTTGCAGATCCAGAGGATGTCATGGTCATCAACACTAGGAACAAAGCCTACGTTCCCAAGGGAAAATTTGATTCTCCCCACAGTTCTTCTACCCCAAGCTCATCCTCACCCGCTGCTACTCCCCAAGTTCCTAAAATTCCTAAGAGTTAAGGAATCACTCCTCATCCCCCCTCTTCCAAATACAATGTCTTGAATCAGTTGGAAAACATCAAAGCAGATGAAACCCTTCTAGACATGGTTGTTGTACCTGAACAACAGATGCATCTAAAACAATGCATGGAAGGAAACGATTTTGTTGTAGCCAATCATTTCGAATAGGTAAGTGAAGAGGATTCTTTTGTAAATAAAGTAGGTGTACATAACTATAGATACCTTGTAAAAAATCCCCCTTTTTATATTTCTATAAATATCATGGATAATATTTCCCATTGTTGCCTCATCGATGGTGGTTCAGGCCCAAGTGTGATGTCGAATATTATTATGGAAGAGCTAGGCTTGTCTTGTACAAATGAAAATACCAGAATAATGCTCTCCTATAATAGTCTACAAAAAAAAAACATAGGTGAGATTAAGGATGTAACCTTGGTTTTATGCGCTCATCCTGAGATAAGGACAACCCTCAACATTTAGGTGATTGATATGCCTATAAGAAATTACTCAATTATCTTGGGGAGAGATTAGCAAGCCTTAACAGGGGGATACCTCTCGCTCGATGGGAAACATTTATTCATTCCTTGAAATGGTAAGAATATTATAGTCCTTAGAGAGGGAAGAATTTCAACCTACATAGAGAGTGTTCCGCAATATAGCGTAAAATATATCGAAGAAGACCTAGGAGTGAATTCCATCTTTACTGAAGAGGATAATATTCCTTTGGAAATAATTGATTTAGATGATGATTTATGGCATATGCACTTTGATGGTTCACACTCTAATGAAGGTAATGGGGATGGTATTATCTTGGTTTCCCCTACAGGAAAAAATCATAATCTGTCATACAGGTTGGAGTTTTCTTGTGCAAATAATGTTGTTGAATTAGAAGCTTTATTATTAGCCATTGAGAACGCCCTTAATCTTGGTTGTGGTCACCTTTTAGCTTTCGGAAATTATGAGCTTGTTGTGAACCTAATACATAAGATATGCTCTCCTAGCAACAAGCTGATGGAACGATACTCCCAAATTGTTTGGCACTTGTCTCAAATCTTCTATCTTTTAACATCACTCATGTTAAGAAGGATTTGAATTCAATGGCTGATCGGTTAGTTGTCTTTGCAGCCTCTCCTAATCAACAAATTTTGCCTCATAGGCTTGATTTTGCTTTTCAATCTCTACATCGTCCATATATTCCTAAAAATGAAGGATCTTGGAAGGCCATCCCTAATGATGAGAGCATTTGTGGTGTCATTCAAAATGAACCTCTTAAGCCCTAGGAGATTATATCCATATAAAATAATAATAATATTCCTAAGGGCTTGACTCCTCTTGAGAGTTAGTTTTCATTGAGTGTTGTAGGCAATAAAGAAAAACAGAAACAAGACGAGTTACGAAAGAAGGTGATTGAAACCATCCTCCTGAACATTAAGACACCTGAATCTTCAATGAATGTTAAAATAAATGTCCAATGTTCTGATAAAGAAGAGATGGGGTCCACCGGGATACTCGGTGAATCTCAAAAGAGTTTTGCTTGGTCTTATGAGGATCTTCGTGGTTTTGATCCTGGTCTTGTTCAACATATTATGAAACTAGCTAGGAAAAAACAAGAACTTGTTAACTCTGCACCGGAAGCACCCTTTCGAAGGGAGTTGAGAGATTTCTTAAGGGATGGAACATTGTTTTCATTCCACCCTGAATGTGTTTCAAATTGGGAACCGACCTCGAGGACCACTGATAATATTAGAAATTGTATTAGTCTTTAAACTTCCAGGCAAGCGATTATGAGAAATCCCTTCCCTCCTCTCAATATGGAAATGTTTTTGCAACAGGTTGTAGAGTCACATTTAGGGCCCTTACTTGACAGTTTGTTTGGTTACAAGAGAATCAAAGTAAAAGGGGAAAATGTTCACAAAACCACTTTTATTAATAATTGTGATATTATGCCTTACAAATGCCTGCCTTCTGGTGTATTTGATGTAAGTACCACCTTTAAAAGACCTATACACACAAATTTCAATGAATTGGTCAGTCTCCATGCTTATCTTGATGATGTAATCATGTGAGTCAAAGGGTTGATAATTACATCATAATTTCAAGTGTTGGGTCCTTTCCAAATTACTTTTGTCTTGGACACTAACTCATACATTTTAAGGAAATTACAAAGACAATTGTTTTCCTACAACACTAATAGTCCTCTCTTGAAGTATTGCAAGGGGCCAGCATGAAAGTTCTAATGTTGATTGGATTTTTGTATACTAGTAGCCTAGCTCTGCTTTCAAGTTTTGTGCTTCTTTTCTATGCTTACAGTACTTTGATTTCTTCCTTCTGAGTTAAGTTTTCTCCTTTGATGCATTCATTTATGTCTTTTATTGTTGTTGTTTTAGTTTCTGCAACTTTACTTTCGTCGTGATTTTGTTTCCCATTATCTTTGGTTAATTTGGTCAAATAGGATGTTGGATCAATTCTTCAACAGTGACACTCCTGCAAAGGATTGTTAGCCAATAATAATCAAGATTACACAACTATTATGATGTCTCCTCTGAAGGGCCCTGGAAATTGTTATATATTTCTACTGTTGTCTTATAAAGGATTGGTTATCTCTTGCTTCTTCTTTCCATTTCTTCATCCATTGAGATTTTAAGAGCAAGTCTAAAAGTTAGAGAGTAGATTACGGTTGAATGGTTATGCATACAGTGGTAAAAAATCCTCATACTTAACACTTTTCATGAATTATTCCCAAATTATTTGTCATTTTTCCATTAAATCCGCTCACTTCCCCCTATTGCATAATTATTTTGGTTATGTACCGTTCTTGGTCTGTGAAAGCATGAGTTTTGAGTTCTAAATTTGTTGAAAACAAATTTCCTTTTGGAGTCGCCAATTTGTTGATGATTAAAATCATCGACAAAGTCTTTCCCGCAATGTGTTGCTAAAGCCTATTATTATAAAAGCTAAATAATACTAGTAGGTGGGACCCCCTTGAATTATTGAAGATCAGAATTGTTTATATTTGATGTTATGATGATGTGCGACACAAATTACATGGTTGATGAGATCTTTTGTTATTGGCTATGGTTTGAGCTTATGAAATGTTGGTTCCTTATGTTACTATGGCCTATGATATTCATTGATATCATTTCCACTTGTTCTTATCGCACCTACACAACAAACATGTTAGTGAAAACACATAAAAGGAAGTTTGAAGAAAGTAAAACTTACTATAACAAATGCAAAAGAAAAAGGATCTAATTCTCCAGTTTTACTATACCACATACAACAATTGGAAGGAAATAGGGAACAATGCAACAGTTGCAAAGGGGAAGAATTTAAAATATCCTATATACTTTACTATGTGCATGAAAGACTTAATGGTTATGGTTAAATCCTATCTAGCAATTTAATGGCCATGCGATTTAGTTGATTTATGTGGTCGATATTGTTAATGTTTATGCCATTATTATAGTTCTTTGCAGTTCATAAGATAAGAGCATAATAAGAACAAGATCACTGAGAAATACACATCCACAAGAGACACAACATTTATCCTGGGAAACCCTCTAGGGGAAGAAAACCCAGCAAAAACTTCCTTATCATAAATAGCTTATACAATGTTCAAGAGATAACTCAACCAATACAGAAAATCCTCCTCCAAGAGATGCGCCACCCTTCTTCTCCTCTCTCCAACTTGAAAATGCAACTTGCCTCATAAGAGAATGAGCAAGTGAAGTGTATGTAGAAGTGAGGCGCTAGCCTCTTATTTATACTAATCTGGCACGTGTGAAGAGTCACCATCTGGCAGGGCCGACCTCTCACACTAGGTGGGTAAATCCACCTTTAATTAAATCTGGCCCTTTCATTATAACTGCTGGGGCCGAC
>ML783838.1:289730-302095 GCA_009831015.1 Picea engelmannii
TGAAAGGTTTCTCCAATCGGTGGACGAATTTTCTGCTTTGCATATTGACCAAGATCCTGATTTGGAAGGCGACCCTCGTCCTGAGGAATTTTTAAATAAAATCGCTAATCATCAGATCATTCAGCTGCCCAGTAATCACATTCTGAGAGGACTTGTCCCTTTAGAAAGATTGTTCGACGAAAATGATGTGTCGGTAAAGGGCAGAGTCTTAAATGAATATACCGAGACAACCGAATGCAACATTGGTTCGCAGGAGAAGCCTAGGTTTGTCAAATTGTCGAGCAGTTTGACCAGAGAACAGAAGGCCGAATATACTGAGCTGCTAAAGGAGTTTGCTGATGTGTTTGCATGGATATATGAAGACCTCAAGACCTATGACACGTCTTTTATTGAACACAAGATCCCACTAAAAGAAGAGGCTAAACCATTCAGACATAAGTTGAGACAAATAAATCCCATGTTGCTACCTGTCATGGAGAAAGAAGTGAAGAAATTGTTAGATGCCCAAATTATTGTCCCCTTGAGATATTCTGAATGGGTGGCCAATTTGGTCCCAGTAAGAAAGAAGAGTGGAGAAATCAGACTCTGTGTTGATTTCAGGAATCTCAATAGAAGCTCAAAGAAAGACAATTACCCCCTACCTAAAATGGAACACATACTGCAGAGGGTAATTGGTGCCTCCAGGATATCCATGATCGATGGGTTTTCTGGCTATAATCAGATATCGGTCATGCCTGAGGACAAGGAAAAGACAACCTTCACCACTCCTTGGGGCATGTTCATGTATGCCAAAATTCCATTTGGGTTGATGAATGCAGGAGCAACGTTTCAACGAGCTATGGATATAGCGTTCATAGGGGAGAAGGACCAGTTTGTGGTAATCTATCTGGATGATATCACAGTCTTCTCCAAGGCAGACAAGGAACACTGCTGCCACTTGAGAAAGGTCTTCATGAAGTGTCGGAGGTATGGCTTATCCTTAAACCCCAAGAAATCCTTGTTTTCTATGAAGGAGGGGAAGATGTTAGGCCATACAGTATCAGCGGAGGGAGTAAGGATTGACCCTAGTAGGGTAGAAGCAATTCAAACCCTATCTCTTCCCAGATCTAAGAAGGAGGTTCAGGCATTTTTGGGGAAGATTAATTTTCTGAGGAGATTTGTCTCAAATTTTGCCGAGCTGGTGAAACACATCACAACCATGCTCAGGAAGGGAAATGAAGTAAAATGGACCATTGAACCCAGGGAATCTTTCGTCCAAATAAAGAAGGTGTTGACTGAAGCACCTGTGCTAATCAGTCCTGATTATTCCAAAGATTTCTTGATATTTTCTTTTGCTTCCTGTGATACAGTAGCGGCAGTTTTGTTGCAGAAAAATGATCAGGGGCAAGAGCAATCGATTTCCTTCTACAACAGGGCATTAAGAGACGCAGAAATTTGGTACGAGATCATGGAAAAGCAAGCCTATGCATTGGTGAAAGCTCTCAAAGCTTTCAGAGTCTATGTTTTGCACTCAAAGATCATTTCATATGTCCCTTCGACCTCTGTGAAGGACATTCTTATACAGCCCGACATGGCTGGGAAAAGAGGAAAGTGTATTGCCAAGATTCTAGAATTCGATCTAGAAATTAAGCCCACCAAGTTGGTAAAGGGACAGGGTTTAGCTGAATTGCTAGTTGAATCCAACTGCAAAGCCTTAGGGATTAGTTTCATCAATGAGCAAGCTAAGTCATCCAACAGGAATTTTCAAGTTGCCTTATCGCTGGCAGAATGTGACTGGTATCGTGACATTTTGTATTTTCTGCAGGAGTTGAAGCCCCCCGATGGAATGGGAAAAAGTAAAGCGAGGGCTCTTAAGCTCAAGGCTGTCAGGTATTGCCTCATTGGCCAAACCTTTTACTGGAAAGATCCTCTAGGGGTATTTCTGAGATGTCTGGACCCACAGGAGGCCCAAAAAGTTACATTTGATTTTCATAGCGGCCTTTGCGGGGGTCATCATTTCTGGAAGACTACAACCCACAGGATACTCCGAGCGGGGTATTATTGGCCCACATTGTTCCTCGATGTCTGCAGGGAGATCAGAGCGTGCGCCAAATGTCAAAAGTTCTCAGGAAAGAAACAACTCACGTCTCTTCCATTGAAACCCATAGTGGCCTCGACACCTTTTCAACAGTTGGGGTTGGACTTCATCGGAGAGATTCATCCTTCCTCAAGTGGTCAACACAGATGGATCCTGACTGCAACAGATTATTTCACCAAGTGGATAGAAGCTGTCCCCACCAGAAGCGCATCACACAAAGTAATTATCATCTTTCTCGAGGATATCATAGCCCGATTTGGCTGTCCCAACAGAATCGTCACCGATAATGCTACTTCTTTCAAATCTGAACCTCTAATTAAGTTCTGCGAGCAGTTCCAGATCTCGCTAATTCACTCCACCCCCTACTATCCCCTGGGAAATGGTTTAGCAGAATCATCAAACAAAATCCTGATAAAGATTATCAAAATACTGTTAGAGGGTAACAAGAGAGCCTGGGATTCAAAGTTGAAGTTCTCTCTGTGGGCCGATCGTGTCACAATGAAGAAGTCTCTAGGCACTTCACCGTTTCAACTAGTCTACGGAGCGAAGGCGGTTTTCCCTACTCAGCTCGCCTTACCTGTGGCGAAATTCTTTCAAGACTACAAGGGAGAACCAGATCATATGATCAGAAGAATTCATCAGATAGTGGAAGTGCAGCAGATCAGAGAAAAAGTGAGGGACACAGCTTATACTCATCAATAGAATATCAAGCAGGCTTTTGACAGAAAGGTCAAGAAAAAGGAGTTCGAGATCGGGGACTTGGTCTTCAAGTGGGACGCACCCAGACAAGATAAAGGCAAGCACAACAAGTTCGACACCCTCTGGGTCGGCCCCTTTAAAATCGCTGAGATTTTCTCCAACAACACCTATGGGTTGCAGGATCTGGAGGGTGAAGGGGTTTTCAATAGCCCAGTGAATGGGCATTTTCTAAAAAAATGTTTTATTTGAGCCTTAGATGACTCCTCTGTTTGTAAATATTGTCTTTTACTTCTGTGTTTATTTTCTGTTATGTTTCGGCTTAATAAATGACTCCATAACCCAACAGCAAGGCACTGAAGCTGCGGAATGAGTTCTTAGAGCATCGCAGGGACGATTCTATCCCCCATGGAGCCTAATGTTAGCGATATTTATTGTCTCGGGATCAGGCGTACCCATGTCTACAGTTGGCGTGGGAAGTACCTGAGCATATCACGAGGTAATCCCATTTTTGTAGCAGCAAGTCAAGCAAGCGAGCGGGCAAAGTTTCGTCTTCAGCAGTCGAGAACCATCCTCAAAGAAAATCGACGGTCAGAATCTTACAGGGGAGATCGGCGAAATCCTGTCAACCGTTAGATATTAGGAAGTTGCGTCAGGGTTAGCCCCTAGTGTGCAGAGGAGGAAAGTCGGGGTTCAGTTCATCGGAGAATCAGAGTTTTCGAGGGCAAGAAACCCTTACATGAGTGGATCGCGATACGCGATTTCCCAACCTAATCAGAGTCGTCCGTCAGCAGAGGTACGTGGCGAGAGATCCTGCAAAGTTGGGGATCCCGGGAGCTAGAGTATCATGTGTTTCAGAATCGCGACTCACGATTTCCCAATAGGCAGGAACAACTTTCAATAGTGGAAAACAGGTGGCAGGCTTTGCAACCAGGAGTGGACCGTTGACAAGTCAACAACCATGAACCATCGGGTTTCGGGGAATCACAAGTCCCGTGGACACAAACATCGTGTCGTCAAAAATGCCGAAGCTTGATGGGAAGTTTGACCGCGGTCACACAGGGACAGGTCATATGGACTATGGTCTAGCTGGTAGGGGCTAGCTCCCAAGAGGCGGAGCTCATCGCACATCAGGATATCGGGGATCCCGGAGGCAAGGAACTCGCGCACTTCAAACTCGCAAATCCTGAATCCCCGAAAGCCCGAATCCTCATCACACGCTTCCTTGCTGCCACGTCCATCCCCGTGTCATTCCAGCTCATATTCTCTTCCCTGCCCCGTGTCTTGTCCACCCGGCTCGTACACTTCAAAGCTCGTGAATCCTGCCACGTATTGCTACCCTATCACTTTCCCTCTACCCATCCATCCACATGGCCTCTCCTCATCCCATATTTGCATCGAGTGTGTCCAGCTACCCCTGCCTAGTCACCATCCATCCATCATTTTGTGTCAAGTCTCCCAGTCATCATGAAGGCCTCCATGTCCTGTTGATACAGAGTCGGCCGGGTCTTTCCCGATCTCAATGAAGCAGTGATTGCAGTAGTTAATGGTGGTTGAACATTGTTTCCTCCATAAATGGAAAGCCCGGAAATGACTGTAAGCTTGTCAATTCATTCACAGGTCCTTTGGAATGCGATTGCGTCTGACTGAAGTTCACGAACATCCAGAGAATGCATGCGTAGTAAATGTGAAGACATAATGCCTTCAATGCGATGTCTCGATTTAGATTCCATTGTTTTGTTCCAAGTATATGTAGGCATTTTTGCCATTTTGAAGGGATCGATGGTTGAGCAGAGCTCCCTATTGTAATGTTTAGCATCTATTTCAGTTTCCAGCTTATGTATCTGTATATGAGATTTCTTGTTTTATGACAGACAGTTCTTCTTTACCCGTCTAAGTTTTTCATCTTATGCTAGGAAGTTCGTGATTGACTGAGTCATGAGAATTGTTGCATTTCTATTATGATAAATGATTTATCATGGCATTATTGTATTTTCTAGTGCTCTGTATTCAAATGCAAGAAGACCTTGTGTTGGGATGCTTTCTTCTACAGTCTGTTAGGAACTTGTTGTTTATAACAGACCTTCGCACTCTTCTCCATAAGTCTTCTGCCTGTTCACCCTTTACTACAACTCACTGTCTGAAGTTTACGCAAGACCTCACTTGCTCATGCATGCCTGGCCTGTTTTCAGAGTTGGACACTACTGTTTAGAGTTTCCTTCCATTTGATCACCCATCTATGAACAATCATGACACAAAACTGATGGGCGTCGGGCTCTGCTCCTAATAGCAATCCAGGAGTGACTTCCGTCACCAACATGTCTGTCCTCCAGTGTTATCTTAATCTGATGGTAGCCTGAGAATCCATCGGTGAATGAGTAAGCTTCATGTCCCCTGACATTATCCAACACTTAATTCGTGAATGGTGTAGGGAATGGGTCATGTAGGCATGCATCATTCAACTTCCTCAAGTCGACACATATCCTGATCCCTCTTCCTTGTTTCTTGTCCTGTATTACCATCGAGCTTATCCATTCTAATTCCTCGACTGGTTTGATGATGTCGTCTTCAAGCATCCTATCAATATCATCTTTAACTTTCTGTTTATATATAGGGTTTAGTCTATAGGGTCATTGTTTAATAGGTCTCGCGTCATATTTGAGTGGTATCTTCATTTCTCCTAGTTCTTCGACTATACCCTTCATCTCTGTAAATGTTGTGGGAAAAAGGTCGTTATATTCGTGCAACAATTTTGTGATTCTTTCTACTGTCTACTCATCCCAGTAGTCTGCAATGATGGATGCTCAACTGTCCCAATGTTAACTTTCTTTACCTTGATTGACGTGGAAATGACTTCTGATTCTATGGGTGGTCCTTCCACATCTCTTTTGCCTTCTACTTCTTTGATCTGAATATCGTGCATATCATCTTCCTCTGGTACTTCCTCCTATACATGGTAACATGACAATAGTTCCTTGAATGTTTGTTTATTCCATTGCTGCTCTTCTATGATAAGTTCTATTTTAGGTTCTTTAATTAATATGACACCTTTGATCCATTTCAGGGCCACATCTATGTTGGGGTTCTCATGCTTGAATGAGAAAGTGATGGTAAAGTTCTGTTGAAATGTCATCCATGTTATAGTTCCTTTGCGCAATTCTTGATTTGTATACTAGTTGGATGGTATGCCCTCTAAAGTATGTATGAAGTGATGAGGCCATTCCTCTGGTGGTGTCATTTTCCATAGTGTTTTACACTCCTCCAAGTGTTCCACTGGAGTCTTTAGTCCTTCGTATTTTTGTTGTTTGTTGTATGTATGTTCTACACTGAACCTTATGCGTTGTAAGCGCATATATTGATACGAGTCTGTGATGGTCTCTTTATGTGTGCCCCACCATCTTGCGGGTGTGGACTTTAGTGCTAAATCAAGTGCTAGCAGTCTCTTATTCTCTAATACGTCATCCTCATATTGTGTCAAGAATGTTTCCAAATCATTTAGTCCGTGGAAACTGGGTGGTTCTCTGATTTATATGGCTACCCACCTTACTACGTGGTCTATTCTTGCACATCTTCTCGTGGATACTTCGTGTAGTCTATGCTGCCATTTTTCTAACCTGGTGTCAGAATCTATTTCACATGAAGTAATGCTCCACCAACTGAGTACCCCATATACAGTTGGGTTTACGTAATCCTCATCATGCGCAGTTGTTCTGTACAACTGGTCGACCTGTTCTAAGTCCAGGCAAGTGGGTTCTATGAACCTCTCCCCTTCTAATGGATCTAGTGGTCCTATGACCCTGTAGTCTCCAGACTCAAATGCCATTTTCCTGGTTTTCAAGTTGATTATGGCTTGGTTGTCAAACACCCAACCCAGACCAAGCAATGTCGGGTAAGGTGTCGTGTCGTCTACTATTTCGATGACTTCAAAGTCTTCTTTAGTGTGCACTCCATCTAGGTCTACTGTCACTCCTTTCAGTCTACCTGCTGGTAGGACTCTATGTTGATTTGCTAGTTTTAATTGAATGGTTGAGTATCCCAATGTTGGTTCTCCCATGCATTGCCATGTTGTCTTGGGTAGCACATTCACTTCGGATTTTAGGTCTAGTATAATGTCTCCCATATTGAAATCCCCAATGTTAGCATTTAGTCTAACTTGTTCTTCTTCTTGTGTGTAGGTGATTGATGGTTTTTAGTTCTAGCTTCTCCTACGTCTCGTTGCTACATTTCTCTAGTATGTTTTGTAATATTTTCACAGATGAAGGATCACTTAATACTTATACGCATGATTGAAAAAAACCTTTGATTGTACTTATTTGTCCCTTGGGTTGCATTTCGTTGGAATGGTCCAGCGATGGTGGCATCTCATATTCTGGGACTTCCTTGCTTTGTTGTGCAGTCAATGCTATATACTTCTTTTGAAACTATTGTCGGGCTTCTTTAAATATCTCTTTTTCCTTTTGTGTGTCGAACTACTTCTTGGGGTTAGTGTTCTTATTTACCCATTTGTTCTGCGCTGGTTCCTGTCAAACTACTTCATTTCTTGTTTTCGTTCCTCCATGAGTGACTATATTGATGTTTTGTCTGTCATCCCTTGCTTCAGCTGAAATCCACTGAACATTTTGATTATTCTGGTTCCTCTTTTCCTGAATCTTTACTAGTAGTGTCGGGCATTCCTCTGTATCATGGTCCGACGCATGACAATACATACAAGTTGTTGGTGGGAGTGGAAATTCTCGTGCATAATGTCCTGGTTGCTGACAATTGTGACATGTGACCGGTCCTCTACTACGTCCAAAACCTCCCCTGGCTCGTCCTGCTCCTCTGTAGACTACTCTATCGCGTCTCGGTGTGTTATACTATGGTGCATGATTTACTATGTGGTATTGTACTAGGGTTGTGCCAGGTTGTACTATGACTGCACGTTATTGTAGGGTTGATGCGCAGTATTATACTGATGTTGCATAGTGTTGTATTGGGCTGGGGCTTGATTGAACTAGGGTGCTACTTGCCCAGTCATCATTTTGAGTTGTACCCTATATGCATCTAATGTTCTTTTTCGCATCAGCTCCATGGTTCTGCAATCTTTTTCGTCGTGGCCCACTGGATTACAAAAGGTGCAATATGAATTCTTTGGAACTGTCTGGTATTTCTGCATCATCGTTTAGTGATAAGGGTCGTGACCCGGTTTCTTTCATATTTCACACCATAATCCACCCTGTGGTAACAGGTTTGGCATACCTGTTTCCATATACTGCGTGGATTTTGGGCATTCGTTCTTGCGGTGTCCTTCCGTCCTGCATGTGGTGCACCAAATGGCTTCTCGTTTGTCCTTGTTCTTATTCTGGTTTAGCTGAAATGTTAAATTCTTCAAATCCTCCTTCATCTCTTCGATAGCTAGGTCTGTCTGCTGATACTGGTTCTCTTCCAGTTGCAAGGCTTCCTATAGAGCCTCTGCCTATGTATGAAAATTCTGTTGCCGTAAAGGATATTTCAAGTGTAGAAGTAGTGAGTTGAGGAACAAGTGTCGATGTTGCATATCAGACATAAGGTATTTTATCTTGCCCTTCAGTCGCTTGAATCTCTGATCAATCTCCCATACAAATTCTCCTGGTTTCTATCTTATTTCAATCATCTTCTTCATGTACTGATCCTCTAAGCTCGGCTTTTGGAACTCATTTATCAATAATTTCTTAATGTTGGCCAGTGTCCTTTTCATCCTAGGGGCACTGTTCGTGTCTAAACTCATGTACCCATCTAGTGCGCGGTCTCTTAGTGTAATCGCTAGTTGTAAGAATTTGTTATCTTCATCAGTGATTTTCTTTGCTTCCCAGATATTTTCACAAATGAACAAATGCTTCTCAGGGTCTTCTGCTGCTTCTCCTTGAAATTATGGTAATTTGATAGTGGGGTCATGTCTGACCATTCTGAATATTGAACTTCTACCTCCTTTGCATGGTGTAGATACTTGACAAATGTTACATGAGTTGATTTCTCCAGTTTTTTCTTCTTGTGTAGATTTACTCCTTGTTGTCGGACTTCCTCCAAACTTTGGTTGTCTAAATGGTGGTGTTCTCTTTGGTGTATTAGTTGCACATGGGTTTATGGGTTCCACACTGACATTAATATGGATAGGATGGCTGCCTTATCCTCCCATTCTTGGGCCTCTCGTCTTCCTCTCATATGTTGTGCATAGGATTTCCTCAATCTTCTCCACAACCCGAAGATCCTCTACCTCTTCCACATTGCTTGCCAAGCCCTCACTCATGGCTACGACTCTCTTCTTGGTATTCACCTTATATTGGTAGGTTACTCTGCTACATGTCGTTCATGATGACGCCAATATCCATTTGAGTTGGTCATCATCCATCATGATCGGGTCCAAGGGTTCCTCCTCCTTCTTTCCTTTATCCTGACCTCCTTCCATTTATCCTCTCTCTATCAGTGCTTCCCCCCTTCCCCCATGCACACAGGGAAGTTTAGTTGTCCATTGTCATTACACCTTTATTATACATAAATATCTTAATAGAAGTATACAGTGATCGGATGTACCTTCCTCGGGGTCCACATAGAAATTCTTGCTCTAATACACTGTATGACTTTGTTGTGTCGACTGCAAACTCTGTGATGAAGCTTGCCACTATACTGTCAATCCAAAAGTATACTGCGTGGGTGAATTTGTTGTTCACCTACTGTAACTGATCAATCTATACTAGGGTCCAATCTAGCTATCAAGCCCATTTAGTTGCGTGGTTATCCTTCAACCTTAGTATACACTCCTGCAGTAGATGCGAAAAATCACAAAAAAAGACTTTGTGTAAATTAGTAAATACATGTTTATCTAGATATTTGCAAGGTGTGATTCTAGGGGTTCTATTGTCTTTCTATGCAAACTCTATCTATTTGGTTCTCAACTAGCCTTCGATTTCCACTTTCATGGGGTTCCAAGGTCTCAACATTCCCTTCTAATGGCTCATTTCTCTCTTGTTTCTCTCATTGTTTTCTCATTCACTCTATCTCATCTACTCAGTCCTCTCCTGTTCCTCTTAAAACAACAACAAAACCATTTGTTGGTCTTCTCCACTAGTTTACTCTCATCTCTTGACCATCTTAGTTATTGACCCAAGGTTCATGTCTTTTGGGTTTCTAACAAAACCTCTAAAACTATCGACCCTCTTGGTAAACTAGAAGGCAACATAGTACAAAGAATGCACTGTGCAGTCTCACCCGAGATAGCTTTAAATGGGTGGTTGTAAGACTCAGGTGTTTACAGCCTAGGATTGAGTATGAGATAGGGGTTTATTAACCAGATCCATGTGCTATGAATTGTGAGTACAATCTACTTGTTCTTCACGGGTGCACATTTCCATTACACAGTTTATTTCTCGAACAACATAATCATATTCCATAACAATATATTAACTCATTTATTAAGCATAACAATTAACTGATGAAAGGAAGTAAAGAGATGCATGCATTCATCGCATTACACAGATATTACCGTGGTTCACCCCCTCCTGGGCTATGTTCACAATGATTTGGCTCTTGGCTCTTTGATTATGGTAGTTCTGCATCTCCAGCGTCACGCACTTAGAATTCTCCTCAGATGGGTAAGATCTATATGAGGTGAACTAGATCGCACCAGGCTTCACAACCTACAATCTAATCCTCAGACCTTCCTTCTCTTCTTTGTTCTTAGCTCAACAACTTACAAACATAGTTCATAACATTCTTACATACTGCATCAACTCGTACATAACTATGATGGAATATTACAAAAACCCTAACTAATATAGAAAACCCGTACTTCTACATAACAATGAACCTAATACAAAAATCCAACCCCTATATGATACCTGCGTATCTATATTTATATCTCTCGGGCTCTTCAACTATTTACAATGTATTACTAAAACCCTAACCCTATCGATGTTAGGTCTTCCTCCCATGCATGTGTTGTTTTTCATCCAACTATCGCTTTCCTTGTGCACACTTTCTTGCATGCACGCGTGTTGTTCTTTCTCAAGCCATTACTTCAGTTTCTGCATGCTTTCTTTCCCACGATCATCCTTCATTCCACTTCGGCCTAGTGCCAACAATTTCCATCAATTCCAAAGGGGGAGATTGTTGGAAAGTTGGTTGTCATTGATTTCAACCCTAGAAGAAGTCTAGAATCCCTTAGAAGTGATGGGTCTATTTGAAGTAATTTCCATGGGAAGACACTTTGAATAAGTCTACAAGAAGCCCTGGAAGTATGGTTAATAGGTTAAGTAAGAAGTCCCGTAGGTGTGGTCATGAAGATAAAAGTTGATTGAGGAAAACGAGAGTGAAGGACATTGCAAATGGATTCAAAACCCTCATATATGGATAGTCCTTGTCATGTCTTTTTGAATGGTAGGTGGTAGTCCACGTGGTTACTCATAGTTGAGAAGTATACCCTCTTAAAGATGAAGCCCTAAAGTATGGTCAAGAAGCCTATTAAGGTCCTAATCCGCACATAGGTAGATCAATGTATTCAGATGTAATAAAGGTCAATATTAATAAGGCCTTTCAATAAAATAGAATAAGGCAGATGTAAGAAGACCTAATAGAAGCTTCCTCTTCTAGAAGGATCTTCCTCTAGATTCTTCTCTTAATAGACATATTTAGTATAAATAAGGGTCGAGGGTATGAAAACCCTGGCTGGAGATTATTGTAACAGAGCGCTGCTCGATTGGAGGTTGCCTCCTCGAAGAGGCTTGTGAACATTGCTTTATGAATCAAAGTGTTATTTCTATTGCTATTCTTATATCATTTATGTGTTATTGTGGAGATTATGCTGGATATTTTACTGTTATTCTACCATTTCTAGCATTTTATTTATGTTCTGCATATTTTATATATCTGGTATCTTGCAAGTGGTATTAGAGCACTTTCCTTGGCAGAAATTGTGGGTATTTTTTTTTCAGGGTAGAGACGTATTCCGACATCTTTAAGCCACAGAGATTTGTCGTTACGCGCATAAACCCGCGGTTGAGGGATTCATACATGTAAGAAATACAAGTGGTTCTTAAGAGCACATCTGTTGGCCACCCTTGTAACCCCTGTTGGTACCCCTTCGAGTGGTAGCGCATCAGACAACACCTGTGTACGTATCGGCCTAGATTTCCTGAAGCCCTCTTTAGATAAACCTATCGGCTGCCGAACTGCTATAGTGTCACTGAGAACAACACTCGGGAAGATACTCTCTAGTACCTGGGTAGCTGGGTAGTACGACTAAGGGTATGGTCTATCCTCCTTAGTTAGTGCCCTGAGATATTGGGTTGAGTACTAAAGTTTGACCCTGCACGTATATCAGAGAGCTATAACATAGGGCAAACCCTTGTCTATAGAACCCTTGAATACCTAACCCTTGGGGAACATAAACATAAACATAAACAAATTAAACCGGTGAGATCTATTGCCACACATTTGTGTTCGGTTTGCCAAGTAAATACACATTTCTTTCTGGTTAATAATTTTGGGATTTTAGCACTACAACATTCTTCAAACCAGAGTATAACCGCGCAGCTATAAAAAAAAAAATAATAAATAAATAAAAAAAAAAAAAAAAAAA
>ML783839.1:35038-46036 GCA_009831015.1 Picea engelmannii
CCTTGCATAAGTTGTTTTTATGGAAAATATGGAATGATATGGAGGCAAAATGGATGGTTTTGGAGGCAAAAGTATAGATTATAGAGTGAAAAGAAGCATAAAAATGTACTCAACACCACATACCACCAGAAATGGCATGACATGTACTATACATATAAAATAGTCTTACCTGGAAATATATCAAAACTCATACCATTATCCATCAAACAAAATTGGGTCCATTACCCAAACCTTTCTGCCACCATAATTCGCTATTGGACTTTCTTCAAGGGTTGACATCAATGAAAACCAACCCAATTAATAAACAATCCAATCTTATCATTGGGTGCTCCCTTGAGTTCTAGATACTTTACCTATTACTTGCACACAAAAAAAAATAAATAGCCTTCCTCGGATCTATTGGCATAATAAAATAATTTGCATGAACAAAGATCTCATCTAATACCTCAAGTTATCAAAACTAACAATACATGAAATCAATAGACATGAATACACTCATGAATCACACATATTGGAGGGAAAGAGAACATAGATCTATATATGTTATATGAAATAGAAGTACAACAAGTAATACCTTGATACCATTGCAATACTCCTAGCTTTGAGTTCCTTGAGTCTCCTCCTTATCCTCTCGCCCTTGGTGGGAATAAGGGATATTGTCCTCCTTATCAAAAAAAGAGCAGGATGTCCTACCTCACCTAGGAATATCATCTCTCAAGTGTTTATGTTCAACACACCACTCACTCAAGATGGCAATAGGAATCTCACTTTATTTCACCAGCATGAGGACTCTCAAACCCTAGATTCACCTTTCCATCTCCTTGATTTGGCCTCTTCTTATAGGAATTTAGAAGAGCTTGGAAATAGGATTCATGGAATTTGAATTAGGCGGATACAAGTCATAGATACGTTTGATGGCATGTGAACTAAGAAATTACAGATAAACTTCATGGCATGTGAACTAAGTAATTACAAGTGATGCTCAATTATGAGATTTTTCCAACCTATTATAAGAATTTTTCTCAAGTTCCGTGCTCAATTATAAGCTTTTTCCAACTCACTATGAACTTTCTTCTCAATCATGAGTTTTTTTCTCAATTATGAAATAATTTGTATTCACAATTATGAAATTATGACAAAATAATTATTTCCTTGTGAAATAATTATGAGATTTTTACTCATTTATGTAATTTCATCCTCATAACATCTAATAACATCCTTCCGATGACTATTGTGGAAAATACAGGTATAAAAAACCCTTAGTTAGGTCACACCCATCAATTAGGTTGTTGTCACATTTAAATTTTATAAATTTTTGGCTAAAGATGGTTTTAAAGAAAAGGGTCAATGTGCTCTCAGGGTTGAGGACACTTTACATAAGGGGAAAAAATCAAAGTTTTTTGGCTTATATGCATGGTATTTCTTATTTCATTTTGGGCATTGGATAACAATATGTCTTTGGGTAGTTTTTTGTATGTCTAGGCAAATAAAAAATTTTGGTTTTATTAGCCAAATTGTGACTTTTATAATTAATCTTATGCCTTCGGGTTTATTACAGGGCTTATGTTTATTCTAGTAAAATTATTGGGCCCACAGGCCAATCTCCACATTCGAGCCCAACACCGAGGGCTATATTATGAACACAAGTCAACACTTAGCACCTAAATCCTAGCACACAAGCACCAAGCGCCAAGCTACATGGAAGAGAAGCCCATAAGGGAGCCTTTCTTTGCACTACGCATCGAATTTTACTAGGAGAGCTCGTGCATATAAAAACTGTTACCTATTTTCATGTCGACAATGTGGGATATATCCCACAAAATGAATTTTAAAAAATGAGGCATTGAGCACCTTTTTGAAACCAAATGCACCAGGTGTCATCGCCAGCAAGGGAGTTCTCCCATGATGGTATGAGGGGAATACATGCAATATGCATTTGTTCCAAGTTGGTGGAGGCGTTCAAGGAAGGCGTTACAGATACAGGCATGGTGGGTTTCTATTTCAACATTGTGGGTGTGAGCAATACAATCTCTATGGGCACTAGCTACCAAGGCACACCAACATTGATAGAACATATCAAGAGCCAGAGGAGGTGTTACAAGGAAACAAACTAGAACCAAATGTTAAAGGGGGTATTTTCGGCCATTGCCCGTCGAGGTCGAGGGAGTGCATGCCATAGCCTTTATGGTGAACACCATAATTCATCAAGTAAAGGGTTTTTGTGGAAGGATTTAATGTCCATGTTGTTAAAGAATAAATCCAAGTGTCAAACAGAGGATGCACATATGTCAAATTGAGTTTGTCAACTATGCAAAGTTCTCGAGAGCAAGCTCAATGAGCTTCTAAATATCTAAGTGGTCATTTTCTCTTGTGGAATCAAGGGCGCAAAAGGATGAAGAATACCAACAGTACCTATTTTTCATAACAATGTTCCTCCCTCCACAAATGTAATGGCATTGATCGCTCCTAGAACTCAAGAGACATTCTCACATTTTGACAGGCATCCTGATCTATGCAATGGATATGGGAACAACAATTACATGTTTGGAAAGATTGCAAATGAGATTCTTAATTCTCAAGATGGACGCACAGGTGTTTGTATTACTGAGAGAAGTATGAGGACCAGGATGAGCTTTGGGGCATTTGATATAGAGAATAAGCACTCAAAAATAAAATAGGCACACAAATCCACTTCTTTTTCAATGCAGATGAAGCCTACAAAGAATGAATATTCTAGTATTGGTTCGGGTAGTTCAGTTCAATTATATTACAACCAACCTAATGAGAGATATGTTGGACTGATCGGGACTAAAGAAGAAAAAAAGGAACGATTTCTTCTTTGTAACCTCTTTACATTGAATATGCCCAAGAGGTAGATGTTATTTTTTTAATTATTTGATTGGTGGAGCTTCTGAGATTTATTATATATTTTGTGGTAGTATTGGTGCAAAAAGGACAACATGTTCATAGTTGCATTCTAGTGTGAGGTGCCAGAGATAAATGTTTGAAAGTCGAGGAAACTTGAAGACATTATGGCTTGCATATAAAAGGATTCATATGTCCCTATCACGAGCACAATGAATACAATTTAGGGAAGATAAATAATAGTATCGGAATGGTGTTTCTTACAACAACAGGTCTAAACGCTTCCTCCAACATTGTTTAAGGCTCATATATCTAATTAATGGGAACATGTTTCTTGTTTGATGCTTGATCTGGAAAGTGCTAATTAACAGTGGTAAAGTGTGAGATTGGAAATGAAAATGTCAAGATAAGCTCACCTTCATACATATCATATTCCACAACCAATGAAGGTGCCTTTGGTTGTACAGGGTTGTCTCAAAGAGTAGTTGGCAACATTTTTATCCCTCAAGAACTGGTGCCATGAATCCAGAGCATGAAGGATATAAGTTTTCTCAAATTTCCCATAAATAAAGATATTGATGTTGGGGCTAGTCATTGCAGTGCTAATTTTAGTTACCTCAAGATCTAGATCAAACAAAATCTCATAGCTAAAAGATTTTATCCAAAAAACAAAGGCATGAAATCAATAAGTAAAATAGAATCTCCAGATTTGAAGAATTTGTCAAGATATTGTGTTGAGCATTTTGGGGTAATACTCAAATATCTAGAGAATGCAAATGGAAATCAGATCTTGATTTCAAGGAACAAGAAGAGTCAACAGAAAATGAAATGGAAAGTCTAACAACTTTGTAATTACCAACAAAGGTTTAGAAGCACATTTAGAGGCGATCATATCAAATAAAAAGATCTTGGTTAGTTGGAGAGCAAGACACTAGGTGTCAATTGATAATTAGTCAAAGTTAAATCCAGATTCCAAGGCATAGGATCAACAATCAATGCAATCTATACCAAGCTTTCAACCAGAGGACAAATCCACCAGCAACTCAAACAATTCAAGAGACTTTGCTTTTTTTCAGATTTATTTTATTTTGAGATTTTAATTGATTTTAATTTAGTTATATGTTCCTAAAATGTAGAGACAAATTGTTTATTGTAATGGTCTATATATTTCATGATTTTGTAATAATCAGGGTTTGACTAGCTGGAGAGAGGCCTCCTTTTGTAGCTAGAAAACTCTGTATTTTCTCATGAATTTTAATACAAGCTGAGAGTGATTTTTTATAGCAGAGATTCATCATGGTGTTCCCTTTCAATGTGTTTTTTCTCCAGTTCATATTCATTTCACTTTTGTTCTTTCTTCTAAGCATAACTAAGAGTAAATGATTGGAATTCATCCTGGATAGATGCTCCCTTCATATAGTTAATGCATGTGTCATGTTTTAATAATTGTTGGTCCATAATTCACCCTTAGGTGTTATGTTCATTGTAGTCAGCCTTCATGTTATTTATTCTAAAGTTACAATTGAGAATTCATCCTTATTAGATGCTCTCGTTTGTAATGGGATTTTCTTATTTCTGTCTTGTCATCATCTAAATATTGTTTATTATTGAAAATGTGTGCTTATTTTGCTTATGTTCCCTAAAAAATACGTAGTTGTGTTAATCTTCATAGTATTTCAGATTTGACTCCATTTACCAATGTTACTTTCTCTCTTGTTTGTCCTACCATCTCTTTAAAACAAAAACAAACTTATCTTATACTAGAATCTGACCTCTAAGTGTTATCATTGTATATTTCTTGAGTGTGAAAGCCTTTTGGCTTTGAGAGATCCCTCTCTGATTGTATAGGTCAGAATACAATCTAAAGTTGGTTGAAATGGTTACCTTGGGGTTTCTTTGACACATCCCAAAGAAAATTACCAAGTGCTAACATTTTGGCACCGTTCTCGAGGATGAAATTGAAAATTTTCCTTGGGAAAGAACGACATTGTTTTAGTTCTAAGGTCTTAGAGCAGCAGACACTTAGGCACATATTGGCTATATTTCTTCTCTAGCAACTCCACACATAAGAAAATCAGTTTGAAGGTGATTCCACTAGCAGAAGAATCCATAGCTAAATTTTTCATGGTGACTTCATTGTTCAAAGAGCTCGGGGTATGAACTGTTTCTTGGCTTCAAAATGGCAAGCTTGGATTTTGATCTAGGTACTTCATCAAACAAAACAACAAGGTTGGTGGCATACCTTGTTTCTTTTCAAAATTTCAGAAATTGGATTGATATGTCTCCTAAGAATTATTGGTGTGAAGATATCCGTTCTTTATTATTATCTTATTTGGATTTTTGACATATCCTTATTCAAGAGGATAAGTTAGAATGTTTACTGAAGCTTATTATGGAACTTGAGATAGAACAAGAAACATAAAGGATATCCCAAGATTCATCTCCTTTTGAAAAAAATTCCGACCAACAACAAGAACAGTGTGAATCAAAGGCGGATGAAGAACTATTAACTCATTCAGAGAATTATAAAGAAGGATATTAGGCTGCAATGGATGACTTTTACAGATACTATGACCTTAGGCCTAAGGTTAGTACTCTGAGGTTTATCCTTCCTGTAGAAAATAAATTTTCAATTAGTAAGCATCCCTCAAAACAAAATGAAGATGATATTCAAAAGCCTTGTTATGACATATATAATGTGAATAAGCATAAAGAACCAATTAAAGATGATATTGTGGTTGGTCATAAAGAGATAGTAGTTTTTCATGTTCTTGAGGATCCTTTTGTTGCTTTGTTGGAATCATTAGTGAAGATGAAGTATGTGTTGTTCAAGAATACAGGGATCAAATTGGGTTTTCAGTTTGCGTTATCATTTGCTGAGTTCTTTTTTCTATCTGGAGGAGCTGAAAGCAAGCTGCAGTCAAGAAGCCATTTGCTTGATTGGCTTCATTGGAAGTGTGATATCACTTGATTTGGCCTTTATGCGTAGAAAATTAGGATGCGTAGGAGTGTGAATAAGCTCGGTACTACGAGCATTTCTTTAGCAATTTACACTTTTGATTTTTAGCAAGAGATTTTAGATTTCAGTTGAGAACAATGTACAGATTTGGATTTTTAGTGGAACTAGTGACAGGTCAAAGCAGGGTACCCACATGGTTTGGGAGTTTCCCAATGGATAGGAACCTGGTCTATGGGATGTTTGTCACCTTGCAGGGAGGACGCCATCCCCAGTTGGAGCCACATTTTGTCACATGTAAATTTTATAAATTTTTGGCTAAAGTTGGTTTTAAAAAAAAGGGTCAATGTGCTCTCAGGGTTGAGGACACTTTACATAAGGGAAAAAAATCAAAGTTTTTTGGCTTATATGCATGGTATTTCTTATTTCATTTTGGGCATTGGATAACAATATGGCTTTGGGAAATGTTTTGCAAGTCTGGGAAAATAAATGTTTTTGGTTTTATTAGCCAAATTATGACTTTTATATTCAATCTTATGCCCCAGGGTTTATTACAGGGATTATGTTTATTATAGTAAAATTATTGGGCCCACAAACCAATCTCCAAATTCGAGCCCAACACCGAGGGATATATTATGAACAAAAGTCATCACTTAGCAGCTAAAGCCTATCACACAAGCACCAGGCACCAAGATACGTGGAAGAGAAGCCCATAAGGGAGACTTTCTTTGCACTACGTGTCAAATGTTACTAGGAGAGCTCGTGCATATAAACACCTTTACCTATTTTCATGCCGACAATGTGGGATATATCCCACAAAATGAATTTAAAAAAATGAGGCGTCGAGCACCTATTCGAAACCAAATGCACTAGGTGTCATTGCCAACAATGAAGTTCACCCATGATGGTATGAGGGGAATACATGCAATATTCATTTGTTCCAAGCTGGTGGAGGCGGTCAAGGAAGGCATTACAAATACAAGCATGGTGGGTTTTTGTTTCAACATTGTGGGTGTGATCGATACCATCTCTATGGGCACCAGCTACCAAGGCACACCAACATCGATAGCGCATATCAAGAGCCGAGGAGGTGTTACAAGGAAACAAACGAGAACCAAATGTTAAAGGGGGTATTTTCTGCCATTTCCCGTTGAGGTTGAGGGAGTGCATGCCATAGCCTTTATAGTGAATTCCATAATTCTCCAAGTAAGGGGTTTTTGTGGAAGGATTTAATCACCATGCTATTAAAGAATAAATCCAAGTGTCAAACAGAGGATACGCATATGTCAAATTGAGTTTATCAACTATGCAAAGTGTCCGAGAGCAAGCTCAATGAGCTATCGAATATTCAAGTGGCCATTTTCTCTTGTTGAATCAAGGGCACAAAAGGATGAAGAAGATCAACAATACCTATTTTGCTGAAACAATGTTCCGCACTCCACAAATGTAATGGCATTGATCACTCCTGGAACTCAAGAGACATTCTCACATTTTGATAGGCATCCTGATCTATGCAATGGATATGGGAATGATAATTACATGTTTGGAAGAATTGCAAATGAGAGTCTTAATTCTCAATATGGACATGCAGGTGTTGGTATTCCTGAGACAAGTTTGAGGATTGGGATGAGCTTTGGGGCATTTGATATAGAGAATAATCACTCAAAAATATAGAAGGCACAAGAATCTACTTCTTTTTCAATGCAGATGAATCCTACAAAGCATGAATATTATAGTATTGGTTCAGGTAGTTCATTTTAGTTATATTACAACCAACCTAATGAGAGATATGTTGGAATGACTAGGCCTAATGAAGAACAAAAGGAACAATTTATTCTTTGTAACCTCTTTACATTGAATATGCCCAAGAGGTAGATGCTATTTTTTTTATTATTTGATTAGTGGAGCTTCTGAGATTTATTATATATTTTGTGGCAGTATTGGTGCAAAAAGGACAACATGTTCATAGTTGTAGTCTAGTGTGAGGTGCCAGAGATAAATGTTTGAAATTCAAGGAACTTGAAGACAATGTGTATTGCATATAAAAGGATTCATGTGTCCCTATCACGAGCACAATGCATAAAGTTCAGGGAAGAGAAAGATTAGTATTGTAATGGAATTGCTTAAAAAAGCAGGTCTAAATGCTTCCTCCAACATTGTTTAAGGCTCAGATATCTAATTAATGGGAGCATGTTTCTTGTTTGATGCTTGATCTGGAAAGTGCTAATTAACAATGGTAAAGTGTGAGATTGGAAACGAAAATGTCAAGAGAATCTCACCTTCATAAATATCATATTCCACAACCAATGAAGGTGCCTTTGGTTGTACAGGGTTGTCTCAAAGAGAAGTTGGCAGCGTTTTTATCCCTCAAGAACTGGTGCCATGAATCCAGAGCATGAAGGCTACAAGTTTTCTCAAATTTCCCATAAGTAAAGATAGTGATGTTGGGGCTAGTCATTACATTGATAATGTTAGTTAGCTCAAGATCGAGATCAAACAAAATCTTGAAGCTCAAAGATTTTATCCAAAAAACAAAGGCATGAAATCAACAAGTAAAATAGAATCTCCAGATTTGAAGAATTTGTCAAGATATTGTGTTGAGAATTTTGGGGTAATACTCGAGTATCTAGAGAATGCAAATGGCAATTAGATCTTGATTTCAAGGCACAATAAGAGTCAACATAAAACGAGATGGCAATTCTAACAGCTTTGTAATTAGCAACAAAGGTTTAGAAGCAGATTTAGAATCCAACATATCAAATCAAAAGATCTTGGTTATCTAGAGAGCAGGACACTAGGTATCAATTGATAATTAGTTGAAGGTAAATCCAAATTCCAAGGTAGAGGATCAATAGTCAATGCAATCTATACCAAACTTTCAAGGAGAGGACAAATCCACTAGCAACTCAAACAATTCGAGAGACTTTGCTATTTTTTCATATTTATTTTATTTTGAGATTTTAATTGATTTTGATTTAGTTTTTTGTTCCTAAAAGATAGAGACAATTTTTTTCTTGTAATGGTATATATTTCATGATTTTGTAATAATCAAGGTTAGACTGGCTGGAGAGAGGCCTCCTTTTGTAGCTGGAAAACTATGTATTTTCTCATGAATTTTAATACAAGCCGATAGTGTTTTTTGATAGCGTCACAGTGTTCCCTTTCAGTGTGTTTTTTCCCTAGTTCACATTCATTTCACTTATGTTCTTTCTTCTAATCATAGCTAAGATTAAATGATCGGAATTCATCCTGAATAGATGCTCCCTTCATATATTTAGTGCAGGTGTCATGTTTTAATGATTGCAGGTCCAGAATTCACCCTTAGGTGCTCTGTTCATTCTAGTCAACCTTCATGTTATTTCTTCTAAAGTTACAATTGAGAATTCATCCTTATTATATTCTCTCGTTTGTAATGTTTTTTTCTTATTTCTGTCTTGCCATCATCTGAATATTGTTTATTGCTTAAAAGGTGTGCTTATTTTGCCTCTGTTCCCTCATAAATATGTAGTTATGTTAATCTTCATAGTATTTCAGATTTGACTCCATTTCCCAATGGTACTTTCTCTCTTGTTTCTCCTACCATCTCTTTAAAAAAAAAAAAAAACTTATCTTATACCAGAATCTGATCTCTGAGTGTTATCATTGTATATTTCATGAGTGTGAAAGCCTTTTGGTTTTGAGAGAGCCCTCTCTGATTGTATAGGTCAGAATACAATCTAAAGTTGGTTGAAATGGTTACCTTGGGGTTTCTTTGACATAGCCCAAAGAAAATTACCAAGTGCTAACATAGGTTATGTATTCTATTATTATTTAAATTATTATTATTTTATTATTTTTTTATATATTTTAAACTCATTACATTTCCTATCCCTTTAATGATGCTTTGTCTACTAACCATTTTATGGAAAATAATACCTCTTCATTCTAGCCTGCAATGCCTTCTCATGCTTCTCCATTATTGAGGTTTTGGGGGTTGAAGACACGAGACAATATGAGTGAAGAAGCACTGAGTAAAATTTTTGAATTGTTTAAGGGTCAGGCCACCCTAATTTGATCCCTTGTGGAATTGTGCATTTATACGGTTCTTGGGATAGAACCTTTCGTATTGTGATTCTCACGATGATTTTCTATTTTGAAATCCAACTATACTATAATTAATGTTCTGCATAATGTAGTTTGAATATTTTCCTTGTTCCAAGAAACTTTGATACACTGAATGGTTAAAGTATTGGATCTTATGATTAGGAAGTTGATAATGTGTTCTTGTAATATATGATCTTTACTTATCACACTTGTAGTGTTTTCTTAATTCACTCTTGGTATTATGTCTCCATTATAAACTTGTGTATTTTTGTTGATCATTAACTTTTTATTGGTAGAGACATTTGTATTTTCTAGGGTTTCTATATTTGGGTGAATCTATGAATCTTAGTCACACGTTTTGGCAAGTCGAGCATGAGAAAATGGCATATGCATGCCCTTGATTGAGATTTTACTTGATCAAGGTTCTAATTCCTCGTTTAGTGTTTCAAACCTCGATTGAGCGCTTAAAATTTGATTGAAGTTTCAAATATTGATCGAGGGATTAATTGATCGAGAGTTTTAAACCAAAAATGAAATATTTAAGTCATAAATACCTTGATCAAGGATTTTAAAATATCTCGATCAAGGGATTTTAAATCCCTTAATCGAGGCATTTTAAAAACTTCAATTGAGGTATAAACCTTAATTGAGGGCTTGAAAATTGAGAATCCTTCCACATTTTTGTAGGTTTTCTTGGAGTTGCAACTTCTAAGAGTAAAAATTCCTTCATCTCTTCCATGGAAGGTGGCAGACTTGGTGCTTGTAGATTTATCATTGAATACTCTATCTAATGACACACTTTTCTCATGATCTATTTCATACTATATTTTTATTTCATTTATTTATAAAACTTATACAAACTTTTTTTCTCCCAAGTAGTGAAGGTCCCCAAAGAAAAATACCTATCTTAAAAAATATACAACCAAAAAAATATAAAAAAATATGTGTTGACTCCATGGATGTTTCCTCTTCAACATAATATTTCTTGTTTTTTATTTTACATAAATAGGATAATTTTTTTTGTTGGGAACACACATGTGTATAAAATTCCATTCAAATATTAATTTGTAGCTTTCAAAAATAATTAAGTATAT
>ML783839.1:64781-107400 GCA_009831015.1 Picea engelmannii
ACAAGAATTGAACAGGTGACCAGATGAGGACTAAACCCATACTGACCAACTGGCCTACTGCCAGTGGGCATTGAAGGTCACTTTTTACAAGTGAATCTGCTTTTTGATATTAAAGGTTTAGGCTATCAAATAGCTAAGGGCACAGGACTTCGAATTCAAAGACTTCACCAGCTGAAAGATAGGAGAAATTTTTTAATAAAGATATGCAACAGTAAGAAAAATGGTTAAAAGATAAAAAGACTGGCTACTTACATACTTTAGCGAGTCCTTCAACTCGCCACTATGTGTTTTGCACGTTCTTCGCTACTGCACGGAGTTGGAACCTTCTTCTCTCCTGTTCATTATATTTGTTTAGTAAATATTCATCAACACTAAGTAGCCAACACTAAGAGGTAGGATGCTCTTTGAATTTTACAAATTTGAATATACGGGGAGTCTAGTCTTTATAAAGTGCACGAGGATGGGCATAATAACATTTTCATAAGATTTTGCATGATAATACCATGGCAACCAGCCCACCAAATGGACATGCAGAGATGAAGTCTCTTAAACTCGAGGACAAGACTGATATGGAGGGTAAATTGTCTATCTTCCCAGAAAATTCAATATTGTGAGCATGCTATGCATTTGTAAACCCTTTGGCAGATTGTACTTTACAAAGAACGTGAATTTGACATTTTCATTTAACCTTGAGCTTAGTCTGTGACATAATAGAAATTAGTTAGCACGTTGTGTCATTTTATGAGAGAAAACCCCTAAAATGCCTTAAAATGGCCATATAATTGTCCAATACAATATTGAACTCAGTGATGGGGAAAGTATGGAAGAAAAGTTGGTGAATACCAATGGTAGAAGATGATAAGAAAACACGTGAGAAAGACACCAAGAAAAAGGTGTTCAACAAAATGTAGGTAATCGGGAGGAGGTAAGATTGACACGGCAAATTATAACGTGTGCTTTCCAACAATGGTGAAACGTTTGATAGGTTCGATAACGTGTATTCAACATAATCAACTAAGAATTACTAGAAGAATGAAGGGGCTTTAACCTCAACCATTCTCTAAACATCGAAGCTTTACATGGCTCCAAGAAGTGGATAAAGCAAAAAGATCGATAATTCATATAGTTTAGGAGTTTCTTATAAATACAGTAAAAACATTAAAACATTATATACGGTACTAAATGAAATAAGCCATTAGATATACTAAGCATAGATACAAAATTTTGAAAATTGTGTATCTATAATAATCCAATTATAAATCACTAAAAATAAAAAGTATCAAGACATTTGACAAGGATAAATCACTAAAGACAATTGACAAGGATAAATCACTAAAAATAAAAAGTATTAAAAAGTATCAAGACAATTGACAATTTGGAAGTTACTTGTTTGGCTAGAGTAAGTCATGCATTCTATAGAGTCAAGTCATGCATCTTGACAATTTGGAAGTTACTTGTTTGGCTAGAGTCAAGTCATGCATTATATAGAGTCAAGTCATGCATTCTATAAGAAGAAGGCTAAATATTCTACAATTTTGATTTTTTTTTACTTTGTCATCATCACTGAGGTAATCTTTTCCAAAATTGCAATTTTGGATTGATGAAATTGTTGTTTTTAATGTAGAATTAGATTTAGCATCTTAAAATAATCGTACAACAAGATTGTACAATATTAACATGTGATTTCTGCAACTCCATTAATCCAGAATGATTATTGTTAGTTTTCAGGCGAAAAATATAGGTTTACCTTCATGTTATTTTGAACTACCTAAAAAGGACCAATTAGTATTCTTTAGTATATTGCTTGACTAGGTACCCTATAGGATCAACATTAAAGGAAAAGTGTTCCACGTAGGAGCCAACTAGGTAAATCACATAGAAGGTAATGAATCAACATTAAAGGAGAAGTGTTCCATGTGGGAGCCAATTAGGTAAATCACATAGAAGGTAACTTAAAAATTTATTGGCTAATTTATATCATTACCTACTTGAGTGAATGAAAGGAAAAGTGTTCCACGTGGGAGCCAATTAGGTAAATCACATAGAAGGTAACTTAAAAATTTATTGGCTAATTTATATCATTACCTACTTGATCGAGATTTAAATTTAGTAGAAAATACATAAACTACTAATTTCCATTTGTTAATTATAGTTAATGGCAAATTTCTCAATAAGGCTCTAGGTTGTTGAATATGAAAATTAATATGATATAACTTAAAATACTAATCCTTAGAAGTAATAAAAATCTTTCAATAAACTAGAACTAATGGTATAAAATTCCCCCTTGGTAACTTTAAAATCCAATATGGTATAAAAAAGAAAGATCATTGAAGCAAGTAAATCAAAATTATGAATTTGATTGCATACTAGAAATCTTTCAAGAAACTAGAACTAATGGTACAACATTCCCCTTGGTAGCTTTGAAATCCAATATGGTATAAATAAGAAAGATCATTGAAGCAAGTAAATCAAAATTATGATAATGGCGTTGGTTGGGACCTACTTAGAAATTTATAGATTAAATGCAACTTAATCTCTCTTACAATCTCGGTGTTTATGTTGTTGAGAGTCATATTTTTTAACAAAAACATGTTTTTATATAGAGTGAGTGAAGGATGATTTTTATAGGTACACAACTAATCTAGTTATATTTTCCCAACCTATCCTCTTTTTTTCTTTTTAGGAAGTGTAGCTTATAGGTGTGTATTAGTTATTTAGTTTCCCTATTTCTATATTATGCAAATCACCTAGCCTTGCACTTGGTCTCATGGTTTTCCAACATATCCTTTTTCTTGATGACATAAACTCTTCAGTCCAATTCCAAAGGAAAATGTTTGCTACATTGATAAAATTTTAAGAATGGGAAGGTACAACCTTTAAGACCAAGAAGATAAAATTTTAAGAATGGGAAGGTAGGAAAATGTTTGTTACATTGATAAAATTTTAAGAATGGGAAGGTACAACCTTTAAAATTTTAAGAATGGGAAAGTACAACTCTTAAGACCAAATTTTAAGAATGGGAAGGTACAACCCTTAAGATCGAGAGGATAAAATTTTTAGAATGGGAAGTTAAAACCTTTAGACCAAGAATAAAAGGAAAGATTACACCCAAATATAGTTTACACCAGGAAAGAAAGAAGTGGAGCACACTTGGACTTGGTCTTATAGTTTTCCAACATATCCTTTTACTTGATGACATAAACTCTCCAGTCCAATTCCAAAAGAAAGAAGTGGAGCACACTTGCACTTGGTCTTACAGTTTTCCAACATATCCTTTTTCTTGATGACATAAACTCTCTAGTCCAATTCCAAAGGAAAATGTTTGCTACATTGATAAAATTTTAAGAATGGGAAGGTACAACCTTTAACACCAAGAATAAAAGAAAATATTACATCCAAATATAGTTTACACCAGGAAAGAAAGAAGTGGAGCACACTTTCCTAGACAGACTCAATTGAGCTTCAAGGAAATAAGTTTATATATGATCAGTTTGGGCCTACAATGTTAAGAGAGCTCTTATTTAAGAGTTAAGTAGCCTTGGCTCCACTTTCCTAGACAGACTCAATTGAGCTTCAAGGAAATAAGTTTATATATGATCAGTTTGGGCCTACAATGTTAAGAGAGTTCTTATTTAAGAGGTAAGTAGCCTTGGCTAAAAATCTTATATTATATTTTCCATCTTCATATTCGAAGTTGCATGATGGATTGTTGGTTAGTGAAGTTGTGATAAAGCTTTTGATAACCTAAAAGGTCACAGGTTCAAGGCCCAAGTCCAAAAAAAACAAATCTTACACCCCAAATATAGTTTACACGCTTATGAACAGTCAAGGTTATGCATATTCTTCTATAATGCAAACCACAACGGAAACCATTAGGAATGACTGGTTTCACGACAATGATCTATAAAAGTAAATAGTTCTTTTGAAACTTAATCATATTTGGATTCTCTAAAATTTGTAGGCTATTCAAGTAAGATACTTTTCCTTAAACTAGAAGACTGTCACTTAAAGATGTTCTCCACAAGGTTTGAACATGAGTATACTCAAAGAGAACCCATGAGCTTCACTATTGCTTCTTAGCTGTGTTGGCATAGTAAAATTTATTCATCATTATGCATTTCTTGGTGTAATTATAACAACTTTGTTATGACACCAACGTAGACAAAAGTCATTAAATTACATGTTATACAATTATAGTAGCAATATGCAATTCTATTAATCGTTGACCTAGTTTTGAGTATTAGGGCCTAAAAAGTCTAGAGCATATGGAGATATAACTTGCAACATTCATTAGATGCTCTAATGCTTTTCTCATTTAGTTCTTAGACCACGTGTAGTAGATTCTATAAATATGAAATATGTAAATTCTCAACCTTAAGATCTAGTTTGGGTGTAGTAGAATCTATAAATATGAAATATGTAAAAGCAAAGCTTACACCCAAATATAGTTTACACCAGGAAAGAAAGAATGGAGCCCACTTGCTTGGATGGACACGATTGAGATTCAAGGAAATAAGTGTGGCGATCCTTTATATTATATATGATCAGTGTGGGCCTACAATGTTAAGAGAGCTCTCATTGAAGATTTAAGTATCCTTGGCTAAAATTCTTGTTTTATATTTTCCATCTTCGTATTCAAAGTTGCATGATGGATTGTTGGTTAGGGAAGTTGTGTTAAAGCTTTTGATAGCCTAAAAGGTCATGGGTTCAAGGCCCAAGCCCAATAAAATAAAAGCTTACCACCCAAATATAGTTTTCATGCTTATGAACATTGAACTAGTCAAGTTTATGCATATTCTTCTATAATGCAAACCATATGAAACAATTTCCAATGGGAAATAGTTTTAGCAAAGCCTTGAATAATAACTAGTAGCTCGGTTTGAGAAAAATGGAACATTGATGCATAATGAATTAGAGGTTCCTTTGTTATTAAGTATGAATATCATTGTCGAACTAACCACCTTCATGGGAATTTGTTTCTCAAACCTGAGAGGAATTGGTCCAAATTGTCCCACTATAATGGCTCAATATGTTGAAAAATGAGTACAAAACAAAAGCATCCTAATTGTAAACCTTGAGAAACATCTACCTATCTTTCTCCCATTTGCAATAAATAAATAGCTATATTCATTAAAATTTCTCCAACTAGATTAAATCTGAAATCCAAATCTAGAGTAAAACCTAGTTCTTCAGTGTTTTTTCTTTGAATGAGACCTTAGCTATATTTAGATTCTCTAAAATTTGTAATGCTCTACTTCTAATCACATTCATAAACCTTTATGAATGACTTTGTCTTAAAATTTCTTAATGAGTTTCACAACAATGATCTAAAAGAAAATAGTTTTTTTTTTTAAACTTAATCATATTTAGATTCTCTAAAATTTGTATCATATTTCTAGAAAGTAGTCGTTGCTAGCTATTCAAGTAAAATCCTTTTCCTCAAACTTAAAAGACTATCACTTAAACATGTTCTCTACAAGGTTTGAACATAAGTCTATTCGAACATAACCCATGAGCTTCCGTATTGCTTCTCGAACCCATGAGCTTCAGTATTGCTTCTCCACAAGGTTTGAACATAAGTCTATTCGAAGAGAACCCATGAGCTTCACTATTGTTTCTTTAGTTGTGTTGGCATAATAAAATTTATTTATCATTATGCATTTCTTGGTGTAATTATAACAAATTTGTTATGACACCAACTTAGACAAAAGTCATTAAATTACATGTTATACAATTATAATATCAATATGCAATTCTATTAATCGTTGACCTAGTTTTGAATATTAGGGCCTAAAAAGTCTAGAGCATGTGAAGATATAACTTGCAACATTCATTAGATGCTCTAATGCTTTGCTCATTTAGTGCTTAGACCACATGTAATAGAATATATAAATATGAAATATGTAAAATCTCAACATTAAGATCTAGTTTGGGTGTAGTCCTAGACTACAAATTACACCATCCATAAAGAGAAAAACCATTCAACTCACGTTCCTATTTTTTCCCTGGTTTTGGAGTACGAAATTTATCAACAATTGAAGTCAATGTAAGAGAAAAGTCGGTCACTCACACTTCCAATGTCTCAAGGAAATTTTTTAAATATGGGAGGATTAAAATTTTAAAGAAAAATAGTTAATGTTTACCAAAGTTATAATGGATCGAGTTGAAGTTTCCCTAGAGAGTGGTGTTATAACTTAAAACTTTTCAAGATGGAAATAAAAACATCGTGTGATGTCTACTTAATAAACCTTAAGTTGATCATCTAGCCTAAGATCCCATGCATTATAAAAAAAACCGTTGAATGTTGTGATGTTCACATTAACGAGTTGTAGAAATAAAAGAGAAAACCCATTCAACTCACGGGCCTATTCTTCCCTTGTTTTGGAGTAGGAATTTATCTCCAATTGAAGCCATTGTTTTGGAGTAGGAAATTTATCTCCAATTGAAGCCATTGTTTTGGAGTAGGAAATTTATCTCCAATTGAAGCCAATTTAAGAGAAAAGTCGGATCGTCACTCACACTTCCAATGTCTAAAGGAAAATTTCTAAATAGGGGAGGATTAAAATTTTAAAGAAAAATAGTTATGTTTATCAAAGTTATAATGGATCGAGTTGAAGTTTTCCCAGAGAGTGGTGTTATAACTTAAAACTTTACAAGATGGAAATAAATACATCGTGTGATAGGATTAAAATTTTGAAGAAAAATAGTTAATGTTTACCAAAATGGATCGAGTTGAAATTTCCCTAGAGAGTGGTGTTATAACTTAAAACTTCACAAGATGGAAATAAATACATCGTGTGATGACTATGTAATGAACTTTAAGTTGATCATATAGCCTAAGATCCCATGGATTATGAAAAACCTTTGAATGTTGTGATGTTCACATTAACGAGTTGTAGAAATAGTTTTAAGGTAAAGTTTGTTCCTTCTTGGCCTTAGTTCATCAACACACTTGTATCTTCCAAAGCGATAATAATCATTCTTTCTAAATTGTGACTCTTAAAACTCTATTTGGTTGATCTATTAACCTAGTACAAGTAATTCAAATAGTATGCCATGGCTTTAAACTAGGAAGAGTGGGGTATTTATAGTATGCCATGGCTTTAAACTAGGAAGAGTGGGGTATTTTGTTGTAGGATATGCTTTTACCTAACAAATTACTTCTCATTATTTCTTAAAAATATACATATATGGATATGCTCTTACCCAACAAATTACTTCTCATTATTTCATATATATATATATATATATGGATTGCCCCATGGATTATCATAAATATTTTTTCATGCATATGATAAAAAAAAATGGGTGCTTCAAATATGGCTCTTTGAACTTTAATGAATTGAAGCTAAAACTTAAGGCCAAATTAATGCTATACAACTCACAATAGTTATAGAACATTCAAATTGTTATAATACTCTAGCGAATATAAAGGGTAATTTGTATATGTAAATACTAAAATGGTTGCTTGACCTAGATTGAATCTATATGAGAAGATCAAGAATTAGTATATATAGGAGATTATAATAATCATTCAAATACTCATATATAATCATCTTAGATTGTTATGGTATTTCGGGTTTTTAGGAGCCATTCTACTAAATATCTTAAAGTTATTATGTAACTTATCTTTATTGTTGATAGAAGTTGTTTCCTTCATGTATATTTGGCATGTTAGTGTTTATTATGTTGTTGTTGGAAGTTGTTTCCTTCATGTATATTTGACATGTTAGTGTTTATTATGTTGTTTTTCAGTGATTTGGATCATAACAAATGGTATTAGAGTAGAGAATATTTCTTGGACATATATCTTTAAGGCATACCTTATAGCTAAAAGCTATATTTTTTTATGGGATAATCCAAATCAAGTATTTTTAATTTTTGTAAAGAAGACTTTTAGTAGTGTGTCTAGTTAAAATTCCAATTGATTTGGTGTGAAGATTTGGTTGGTTAGTCTATACAAGTTAGGGTTCATATTAATTCACGAACAAATGTTGAAAATAGGAGGTCCTAATAACTTTCCATACCCACAATTAGTGCAACTTAATTCATCCAAAATAATTTCACTATGTTTGACAATATGAAGGAGATAAACTATTTCCATGAAGGAGATAAACTATTTCCATCTTCACTCCTTGATGAGTGGATAAAAATAGAAGGGATAAAAATAGAAGGGATCTAGTATGTACAAATTGGGTTTCATATTAATTCTTGAACAATTGTTGAAAATAAAAGGTCTCACTAAATTGTGCATTACTTTTGCTTTCTATACTGCAAATTTAGTGCAGCCTAATCCATATAAAAAAAATACATGATATATGACAATATATAATTGCATAGTGTTTGACATAGAAATGAAGAAGATAAACTATCTACATGTTTATTCTTTGAGGGGTGGTTAAAATTAGAAGGGTTTTGTAAATTGTGTATTAGATATTACTGAATGATCCAAATTGGGTGTGATTGAACCCGGGGGAATTTCATACTAATAAAAAGCTCAAATGTCAATGTAATTAGTGAGAAATTAAGGTGTGATTGGATTATAGACTAACTCTTAGAGAAAGGGTCTAAATGACACTTTAACTTAACTTCAACATCCAAATTGGGTGTGATTGAACCCAGGGGAATTTCATACTAATAAAAAGCTCAAATGTCAATGTAATTAGTGAGAAATTAAGGCGTGATTCGATTATAGACTGTAATTAGTGAGAAATTAAGGCGTGATTCGATTATAGACTAACTCTTAAAGAAAGGGTCTAAATGACACTTTAACTTAACTTCAACATAAAATTTGATTGGTATGCCCAAATTAAGGGAATCAAATGATGGTTGGAAGAGGACATAAGGAGAATACTCAATACAAAGTTTGGATTTTTTTTGTCTTTTGTTTGAAGATATACTTTTTTTTCTTTCATTCCTTTGGGGTAAGGATAGTTCCTCAATTCTCTACTTGACTTGATTTTGTTTGTAGTTACCAAGATTGTTCAATATACATCTTATGGCACTACTTTGTGTCTTTATAGAAAGTATTATACCTGCAACCTCATTTGGTTCATTGGTATGATATTTGCCTTGCCAAAATACTTTTAGTGAATCCATTGGAAAGGATCCCTAATTTACAATTGGACATATATTCCATATATAAGTTAGTATGCATGGTTATTAGACATGGATGAAAGTGGCTTTTAACATGAGTGAAGGGGTTCATTTTAGTTGATCTTTTCAATTGAATATTTCCACAACTTAAGGGTGTTTAGAGTGTCATTACTTAGGCTTCAGTTCAAAATGTTGGGATTTTCAAATGAGGTATGGGGCATGTCTAAACTAGAATTAGAGGCCATAATAATCCAAAGTTGGAATTGAGAAAATGGATGTTCAAAGTTGTAGCAACCACTACTTTAGATTGATTTGAGGTGTCTTGCATGATCGATTTCTCTCGAAACATGTTGATACATTAGAATAGACTATGGTTGGATGGTTTATCTAAATGAAGATGCACATAAATTCATCCACGTTGATAAGGGCATAGGATTGAATGTGAAAGTTCACTGTTGGGGCTAGGACACAAATCAATTGTCGTTCTTAGATATATACATTTCCTTTGAATTGACTGTATTTCTTAGAAATGTATATATTTTTTGAGCATCGAATTTGCCTCCTTTACAGTGGTCATATTCCAAGTACAAGAAACTTATCATAAGCTACATAGTAAAGGTGATGCAAATGCATGTGCTTGGCAATCTCTAGATGCCCAAAGTATCCTTATGTATGATGAGGTCAAGGTCAAGTCAAGGGAAATAGTTACTACTTACTAAACGTTTAATTTTTTGAATTTTTGTGATTTACTTTAATAGCATTGGTTTTCTTAGCAGTTTTAGTTTTTTAATTTGGGACTTTAATAAGATCTGTTATGTTTTTATGAAACTCATGTATTTGTTTTAAGTAATATATTAAAAATATTCCTGGAGAATATATTATCTTAATAAAATTTTCTAGTTTATTAAGGCTCATATTTATAATGGCTTAAGATAGGAGAAAAACATTAAGGCTCATATTTATAATGCCTTAAGATAGGAAAAAAATCTTAAGATAGTGAAGGTCATCGATCAGTAGCCCCTCACCCACCCACCCACCTTGCATATCTCTGTTGAGTCAAGTAGGGTCACCAACCTACCTTAAGATAGGAAAAAAAACATTAAGGCTCATATTTACAATGTCTTAAGATAGGAAAAAAACACTAAGATAGTGAAAGGTCACCGATCAATAAGCCGCCCCTCACCCACCCACCCTGCATATGTCTGTTGAGTCAAGTAGGGTCACCAACCTACCTTAAGATAGGAAAAAAAACATTAAGGCTCATATTTACAATGCCTTAAGATGGGAAAAAAACCTTAAGATAGTGAAAGGTTTTGGTTTTTAATTTAGAAGTTGGGAAGTGTTGTTATTTGTCTATTATTTAAACTTTATGTTGGTATAGCCAAGGTATACAAAGTAGGCAATTTGCTTACTACTTGTCTAAGTAGGCAATGTGCTTGCTACTTGTCTATTAGTTAAACTTTATGGTGATGTAGCCCAAGGTGTACAGAGTAGGCAATGTTCTGATTATCCCTTCAACTAAGAAGGTACAAGAAAGAGCATTTATTTCATCAAAATCAACTAAAAAGGGACAAGAAGATCAACTAAAAAGGGATGGGAAAAAGTATTTATTCCATCAAAATCGCCTTAGGCTTAACCCTAATATCCAAAGTTATTGCAACCTCCATGTCGTAGCTATGTGAGTATGGGTGTGAGGATATAGAATAATAGAGAAAACAATCAAAATCAACTAAAAAGGGACAAGAAAGAATATTTATTCCATGAAAATCTCCTTAGGCTTAACCCTAATACCCAAAGTTATTGCAACCTCTATGTCGTAGCTATGTGAGTATGGATAATTTTTGTGCCAAGACTATGCCCTTATATAGATATAATTATATAGGGGTGGACCCCTTCACTCAAAAAAGGCATCCATGTCGCAAAATCTCCTTACGCTTGACCCTAATATGATTTTATGTCATGTTAGGGTTGATAGTAATCTCTATATCCAAATTGATTGCAAGCTCTCAATCGTCGTGACTTTAGTTTTGTGTCCAAACTAAAGTGTACCTATACCGCTATATTTCATAGGGGTTGACCCCTTAAATAGCATAGCCATTATTATAGCCATAAGCACCATTTGAGTAGAGCAATTGTTGTACGCGCCATTTGAGTAGAGCAATGGTTGAAGGCAAGGAACAAAGAAGAAACAATTACTAGGTAATTTATACCTATAAGTTTTCTATTCCATTTTTCCACTTTTTGAAAATAGAAAGGATTTTTTTATTACTAGGATAAACTTTTCTATATTTCCATTAACTTTAAATGCTAAAATAAATTTCCCTTTGGTGTTCCCTTATTATCCCAAGGGATAAAATCTTTCAAGCCATAGTAGAACTTCTTAAGAAGAGGCAACAGAGGTTTGGTAAAATAAATCTCTCTTTGGTGTTAGGTTAGTATCCCAAGGGATAAAAATTTTTAAGAAAAAATAATGCAATAGGTTTGGTAAAATAAATCTCCCTTTGGTGTTAGGTTAGTATCCCAAAGGATCAAAAATTTCAAGCCATAGTAGATCTTCTTAAGAAAAAATAATGCAACAGGTTTGGTAAAATAAATCTCCCTTTGGTGTTAGGTTAGTAACCCAAGGGATCAAAACTTTCAAGCCATAGTAGAACTTCTTAAGAACAAATAATGTAACAAGTTTGATAGGGAAGCTTGTATTAAGATCGAAGTTAAGGGAATCCTTTGATAATAGATAGCCATTGTTGATTGCAGTACTACCATAACCATGGATGGAGCTTTTAGATGATTGGGTAGGCGTACAACAAGCAATGAAAATGATGTCAATTATCGTCATAGTTGTCTTGGTCCAACCATCAATTATATAGCTTAGTTGTCTCTTCAAGAGATTGTGTCGATTAGATAGCTTAATTGTCTCTTAAAGAGTGTATGATTGTCTCTTCAAGAGACTATGTCGATTAGATAGCTTAATTGTCTCTTAAAGAGTGTATGATTGTCTCTTCAAGAGACTGTGTCGATTAGATAGCTTAATTGTCTCTTCAAGAGTGTATGATTGTCTCTTCAAGAGTGTATGAATAGTAGAAAAAAATCAATAGTGGATTAGTTGAGAAGCTTAATGATTTATTATATTGTTATTTAATTAATGGAAAATTTGCCAAATAATAAAAGAACTCCTTATATCTATGCAAAGCTAACTTTGAAACACAAAACAAATTTCAAAGAAAAAATTATTGTCTTAGACATGTTTTCTATACTTCAATATAAAGGTGATGTGTAAATATTGTTTTGCTTAACATGGAGTTGACACATAACATTTAAAAACTATTAATAAAATAAAATATTTCAAGGTCCACCATAAATAAAATATTTCATGGTCCGCCATAAATAAAATATTTCAATGTTCACTTTTAGTGAAACATTTTTTATATAAATAGAGAGAGAATGTGTGTGTGTGTGTGTGTCTCTTTCTATAGAGAGAGAGAGATCTTATTCGGTTGATAGGTGCTTTCAACATCCCAGTGTGAGGGAGATGTGTTTGTGTTCAACACAGAGTTGACACATAGCATTTAAAAAATATTAATAACAAAAAAATATGTCAAGGTCGGTCATAAATACAATGTTTCAATGTTCACTTTTAGTGAAACATTTTTTATATTAATAGAGAAATAATATATAGAGAGAGATCGATCTTGCTTTTTAGATTGTAATTTATTTAGTGCTTAATATGGAGTTGACACGTGACATTTAAAAAAATATTAATAACAAAAAAAAAAATTAAATGTTGACCATAAATAAAATATTTCAATATCAACTATATGAGTATGTGTAATTCCTTATATGCTCAACATGGATTTGATATATATATATATATATATATATATAGAGAGAGAGAGAGAGAGAGAGAGAGAGAGAGAGAGAGAGAGAGAGAGAGAATTTTAACACTCGATTTATCATGTGTAAAGAGGGATCAAGTCCCTCAAGATGAACATTTTTTGGATTGAAAAAAATTGAAAAAATGTTTCCATATCTAGATACATGATAGATCTGGAGCTAAGATGAATCTACAACATGGAGTTGACACACATATAGAAAGAGTAAGAGAGTCAATGTAAATCCATTTTAACTCTAGATTTATTATGTGCAAAAAAGGATCAATTGATCCTTCAAGGTGAAAACTTTTTTTAGATTGAAAAAAATGTTTTCACCTTTAAGAATTTGATCCTTCTCAATGTATAATACATTGAAGCTAAGATGAATCTACATTGATTGTATTAAGCTGTATTAAGCTTAATGGACCATAAAAATGAAATTAAGGATGTTTAATTGGGTAAGATATCTTAAAAAAAACCGACATCGACATCCAAAGAGACACTTCTTACATCAAATTGTCTTAAGGCCTTGTTTGTACCTTTCAACATGTAAGGGACATAAAAGGAATTGTTCAAAATTCATCGCTATGGTGTGATATTGGGTTGAGATTTCATTGCACTGGGAATGCCGAGAATAAAAAAGGTTTCCGACAAGAAACAAATATTTGTTAGTATATATACCTTTAACCGTCTAGCATGAATAGATTGTCATTATAATAGTGGTTTTAATCCTAAAATCGTAGTTTAGGAAAACATAATTGAATGGGATTAAATAATGGAGGATTTTGTAGTTATGGAGTTCTATTAGTCATGAATATTGGAGGTGTTTGTATAGGAAACAAGTTGTGTTGTATATGATTCCGTCGTTGGGTGGCGGTTCATTCTTATAACTCACGAGTTACTCATTTGGAGTAGAAGAATTGTCTTGGTTATTAGGTGGTGATTCATTCTTATAGCTCACGAGTTACTCATTTGGAGTAGAATAATTGTGTTGAGGTTAACAAATTATTATTAGGCTTAAAAGAATAAATAAATATGCCAATTACATTTTGTGTATAAATAAAAGATTATACTTATATATTTAATAGATGTGCCAATCACATTTTGTGTAGAAATAAAAGATTATATGAATACACTCCTTGTGCTAGAGTGAAATTAACTTTGTAGTTAACTTAATATTTCAATAAAATATTAAAAAATCACGTTTTGTGTAGAAATAAAATATTATATGAATACACTCCTTGTGCTAGAGTGAAATTAACTTTGTAGTTAACTTAATATTTCAATAAAATTTTAAAAATTCTATATAATGAAAAGAAATAAAAGATTATATAAATACACTCCTTGTGTTAGAGTGAAATTAACTTTGTAGTTAACTTAATATTTCAATAAAATATTAAAAATTCTATGTAATGAATATAAAAAAGATAAATGATAAAAAATAGAAGCCTTTTAAGTTGTTCTATATTGTTTAAATATTTTAGTACATTTTGGGATGAGAATTTTTTATTAACTTGTATAAACAAAATAAATGATGATAAATGAAATCCTTTGAAATATAAGTTTACTAAATTCTTTCATATTCTATCTATGAATGAATTGAAGACATTTTAGTAATTTTTGGATGAGTATTTTTAATCTAATTTGTATAAACAAACAAAATCTAACTTATATAAAACAAACAAAATAAAACAATCTATTCATGCTAGACGGTTTGTTTGATTGTCATTATAATAAAAATAATCCAAAATCTAACTTATATAAAACAAACAAAATAAATGATGATAAAAATAATCCTTTATATAGACAAAATAAATGATGATAAATAAAATCCTTTGAAATGGAAGCTTATTAAATTCTTCTATATTCTACATCTGAATTTAAGATATTTTAGTAATTTTGGGATGAGTACTTTTTATCTAACTTATATAAACACATAAAATAAATGATAATAAAAGGAACCCTTTGAAATGGTAGCTTACTAAATTCTTCCATATTCTAACAAACAAAAGAAATGATGATAAAAGGAAGATAAAAGGAACCCTTTGAAATGAAAGCTTACTAAATTCTTCCATATTCTAAAGAAACAAAATAAATGATGATAAAAGGAACCCTTTGAAATGAAATCTTATTAAATTCTTCCATATTCTATAGATAAATTTAAAATATTTTAGTAATTTTGAAATTTTTTCTTTAATGTGTATAAAAAAGATAAATGATGAGAAATTGAACCCTTAAATTTGAATTTTAAGTTATCTTACACAAGCATCTAAGCAAATGATGCATCTACCCAAATGTCGATGATCCACCTTAGTTTGTTTTCTTTTTCTTTGAAATGGTGATGTAAGAGCCTTATGATATATGTACTTTACAATTTCCTTCCAAGAGGGGCATATTTTGTGATGGAATTAGGTATTACTTCTATTGTAAAGGTTTTTCCATGAGTACCATATAATACTAAGTTTGATCAGTAATATATATATGGAAAATTTGCACATATAGGGCTAATTTATTCCGTTTCTTAGGTTAGCATGAGTGAATGTGTAGGACCTAAGGAGAAAGACTCTAAATTCATATTCTATATGCCATTAAGTGATCTCATTGCCATGTACTTTTGATAATTGTGAATTTTACTTTTAGTTTATTTACTAAGTGCGACATAGAAATTAAATTGCAAATTTATAATAATAATAATAATAATAATAATATAATTTTAAGGTCACAACGTGAGACACCAACTTGGTGTATGAGATTTGACTGGTAAAGTCTACAGAGGAAATTGTTTTTTTATCACCTTAGTTGTCACTCTCATACCTTAGTTAGTTTGTCACTCTCATTGCTAGATTGCACATGGCGGTTATATACTTTCATTTGATCAGAAGAGGTTTTGAAGATTGTTTTAATTAGGTTCTATTGGTTTTTCACATTATGAGTGGGTGGAGTTAATTGAAGATGAAATGTGAACCTTCTTAACAAGGGAATGGGATTACTAGCTGAAGCAAAAGCTAGAAGGGTTGTACTGAAGTAGTAAAAAATGTTTGTTTTAATTTATAAATTGAAAACTTTGAAACATATTTTGGACAACATTTCTAGGCCAAGGTTTCAAAGGTCTAGCGTGGTCCCCTTAGTTGCCATAGGTGTTTTCTAAACAAAGAAAAAATGTTTGTTTTAATTTATAAATTGAAAACTTTGAAACATATTTTGGACAACATTTCTAGGCCAAGGTTTCAAAGGTCTAGCTTGGTTCCCTTAGTTGCCATAGGTGTTTTCTAAACAAAGTTGTATGCATCATTTTTCTTATAGTAAACATGTTTAGGTTCTACTAGATTATTTCTATTTAAAATTAGTAGGCTTCTATATTTTTGGTCTAGCTTGGTCCCTTTAGTTGCGATAAGTGTTCTCTACACAAAGTTGTATGCTTCATTTTTTTTTATCATAGACATGTTTAGGTTCTAATAGATTATTTCTATTTTAAATTAGTAAGTTTCTGTATTTTTTTTAAATGAATAGGTTTTTATAATTATTTCTATTTAGTAGGATTTTGTAAATAACTTAGTTTCTTTATTTTAAATTAGTAGGCTTCTATATTTTTTTAAATGAATATGCTTTTATAATTATTTCTATTTAATTAATAGGTTTTTATAATCAGATTAATAGGTTTTTATAATCAGATTAGTTTTTCATTTGGATCCATGCCAAAGAAAAATCCATATGCATTTTGCATACCATATCTTATTAATGGGAATAAATAGAACCTTTGGAAGCTTGTAATTAGTTATGGCTAAGATTTAATTAGCATTAGTTAGTTGAGTCAATTTTAACTATAGTGATTTGAGTAAAGGTGAATAAATAGAACCTTTGGAAGCTTGTAATTAGTCATGTGTAAGCTTTAAATAGCATTAGTTAGTTAAGTCAATTTTAACTATAGTGATTTGAGTAAAGGTGAAGATATGTAAAGTAATGCAAAGCATTAAGTACTTAGTGAATTGAGATTACATCATGTCTATATGTTGGTGGGATTTGTATTTTTATGGAGGTTATATTTATATTATTGAGATTTATATTTTTATGGAGATTATATTTATATTATTGAGATCATGTCTATATGTTGGTGGGATTTGTATTTTTATGAAGGTTATATTTGTATTATTGAGATTTGGTGAGATTTGTATTTTTATGGAGATTATATTTATATTATTGAGATTTGTATTTTTATGGAAGTTATATATGTTGGTGGGATTTGTATTTTTATGGAAGTTATATTTGTATTATTGAGATTTGATGAGATTTGTATTTTTATGGAGGTTATATTTATATTATTGAGATTTATATTTTTATGAAAGTTACATTTATATTTTTATGAAGATTACATCGTAACCTTACTTTTACCACTTCAACAAACTAGTATTGATACTTTTACCACTTCAACAAACTAGTATTGACATGGTAACCAATTCATTCAATAAAATCTATTATCACCTCCGAAATAAATAGTCTTGATTCTAAATAATAGACCCAAAAGAATTTTTACACCATTACACTTTCATAAAGATATTTCTACCCTTGAAAAGCACCACTTACGAAAATCCGTAATATCAATAATGTAGCCTAGTACAGCCTATGAAATTTAAAGAATACCACTAAAAGAAAAGCCATTCATTTTTTTAATTACTTTTTTCCAATTAACCATGTGGTAATCCCATATTAATATAAATGCATTACTATTTCAAGACAAGTAGTTCGGTATGACATTTACATATAGAATACTGCCACTTATCGCTATAAATAGTGAAATGAATTATTATGTTCCCTTTCCATACGATCTTCAAATCGATGTTACGTACAAGAATATGGTTGAATCATTTGCAACGCAACAAAAAACATACTGTTTCACAAGCTCTTGAAAAAATAAGCCAAACCGTGTAAATCCTTTTAACAAAGAAACCTACTAGATACAAGGATATAAGTTTTCGAATATAGCATATAAAGGAGCAAAGCTAAATGTGAGGAGCTTAGCAGGGAACTGAGGCGGCTAAGCGTCCACTTCAAATCCGACTTCCTTCTGAGTGCATAGGTAGCGCCTAGCGATAGATAAGCTCATGAAAAGATAAGCCAAACCGTGTAAATCCTTTTAACAAAGAAACCTACTAGATACACTGACCAATTCGAAACTAAGGACATGAATTTTCGAGTATAGCATATAAAGGAGCAAAGCTAAATGTGAGGAGTTTAGCAGGGAACTGAGGCGGCTAAGCGTCCACTTCAAAATCCGACTTCCTTCTGAGTGCATAGGTAGTGTCTAGCGATAGACAAACTCTAATTGTGATAAATAACTTCGAAGTGAAAGAAAAAAGATTAACATATAATTGAATCAAAACAACTTAGTTGAATCAAAATTAATATCTAGTTCATTAGTACATATATTGTTGTATGAGTGCGTTTTGAAAAAAAGTACATAAAAATCCAAATGATATCGGTATTGGTCATCAATTCTTGCAGGGTGATTTGGCCACTTTGCTGTTACACCACAAGCTCCTATTCATTGCTCAGCCATTTTGAAATCCTTTTGATAGTTTAATGCCCATATTTTTATTTCAGTTCTAGGATTGATATTGTTGCACCATGTCTACGCTAGTTTTTAGTTGCGGTGTAACTAACTGAACTAGCGATATTTACAACATAAATAATGACACAATTTTATTGTTACCATTTTGAATTTTCACACTATTGTTTATCCATCTTGAGATTTATTTGATAGTGTCTTTGTTATTTAGATTTGGTTCACTTCCCTATCCATTGAAGTCCCATCCAACCTTCTTCTTTTTTAAACATACTTTATTTTAGCTTATTTGGCTAGAGCGTGCTTGAATATTCACAGCTAAAATGGGGTGACCTTTCACCTTATGTACGAAGAGTGCCCAAAGATGATTGTTGTCTGCAAGGAACCAGATCTATCTAGCTGGTGCATGGTAACCATATATATAGAGAAAAAAGTTTTACCTTAAGTGATATCTATTCTTCTATAGGAAACGCGTGATGATATTGGTTGGAGATACAAATTACGTTCCTTGTCTTTTGAACACTTACAAACGATATGAGTAAACGTCAGATAAACTTTGACCGTATATGGTGGTGAGTTCCGTTCTGCATACGGTCAAACGTCCACAACTTCTTCATGATTCTGTGATGGTGATATACATTAAATCATTGAAACTCGTTCCCTGCAAACAACGCAAACAACATGGAATGAAATCTGCCACATAAAATAAAGCCTTACAAAAAATTTTTGGGTAACGAGCAAATCAAGCGATTTTTTTTTGGTCCAGAGTAATTTCTATGTGATTCAATTTTCCAATATTTTCAAGGTAAGTAACTTGTGCTTCCGTTAATTATTGTTGGTGTTTTTATGGGTTTAACCGGATGTCCAATCAAAATGGTTTAGGTCCATTTCCGTAATGATTCCAAATAATACACTTACTGGTTGCGGGGATGTAGGTTAGTGATTTTTCCCAGAAACCAACTACGATGAGGTGTATGTATGTAGTACGACACAATACGAAAGAGATCTCACCACTAAGATTGCTCCACCATTTCAGCAAATTGATACTTTCCCATCACAATGACAAGGTTAAGCAACTCACGCGAGTTGTATTGAGGAAAGAACGCTTCTTTTAGGGTTGGATTTGACCGCTAGAAAACAGGTAGATTGTATCGTATTTCCTACATTTTACGCAGCCTGACACACCTAGCTGGTGCGCATATCATATCGTATCGTAGAAAATCAGGATTCATGCTTGAGTGGCGTGGCAATTTTGATGAACGATTATGGCAAAAACACGTTGAAGGATTGTGTTCACATGGTGTAACATAATGTGTTGTATCCATATTGTTCCCGACTTTCGATGGAAGCATTCCCATAAATTTTATAATTCATTTTCACAACGATTGATTGTGTTCACATGGTCGCACATAATGTTTTCTATCCATATTATTCCCGACTTTCGATGGAAGCATTACCATAAATTTTATAATTCCGTTTCACAACGATATCAGCAGAAGTTTCCGGAAGCTTAGATTATTTGCGTCGTTTTCGTTATGAAGAAGAAACCGTTTTAACGGTCAACCCAGTGTTTCGTTCTCATGGAGCGCTGCAATGAATTTCGGGACGTGCGGAAGGTGAAAGATTTCGACGGCTTGACAGATATGCATAAGGCATAGTGCCACGAATGTACTAGAATATAAAAAACAATAATAATATTCGCCTATTAAACGAACCGGCCCCTCACCCGCGCTAAACGCATGCATGCAAGCATATCCCTTCTTTCCACGGATTCAGAGGAGGCCGCAGAATAGTCATCGAGAAGACGTGAAGAATTGTCAATCCAGGGTCTGAAAGATACGAAACCCCAACACGTTTGGCGTGGATGCCGCCTGCTTTCATTATAATGTGTATTTAAAACTTGCGAAAATGTCGCTGACATCAGACCTGGCCAATGCGCTGACCAGTACCAACCGCGCCCTATTCACATCCTGGGGTTTGAATTTTCTCCAAAAAGGTAGGGGCCCTTCCTACCGTTGGATGTGGGGGCTCTTGCATCCCATCAACCTGTCCACAGTTTGCGTGATGTCAAAGCCTTTGTTTTTTTTCACAGTTTGTTTAATAATGAAGGTTGCGTAGAGTTTACTTTGGACATGGGGGAGTTTTGAATTTAAGTTTGTATTAATATTGGGATACTATACTTATATCTTTGTGCTGTGCTGTGTGTGCTGTATGAAAAGAATCGAAATGCTGATGGCCTATTTTTTTCCCTGACTGATGCAGATTGAAATTAGCTGTAAAGGACAGCAGTTGTTGCCTTCTCTGACATTGCAACACGTACGAGATGTCATGTGGTCTTCCAACTTCAAGGACGACCAAATCTCCACCAGAAATATTGCCTCTAACAATTATACTTCCATGGACCACTTAATGGTTTTACATTACCGGAGAAAACCTCCTCTTGAGGTTGTTACTAGTTTACTTTAACTCTCATGACTTCATGTATGTGAGAATCATAAAAATAATACGTTTGCTCCACGTAATACGCGCATCATTGAAAAGCAACAGAAGAGCGAATGTTTGAATAAGAAAGCCAGATGATTTTTTGTTGCAGCACGTCAATTTATGCTTGTTTGTAATTCCTACCGCCTTGGATTTTCTTGTTTTTTTATGTAATTATCAATGTAGCCTGCCCTGTCTGTATGTGAGCCAGACTAAGCATGTTGAACGAAACGTCATTGTTAGAAATATAGGTTAAGCGTGTGAGTTTGAAATTACAATCTGTTATTTGAACTTCAAAAAAAAAGAGATTGTCACTTCAAACTCTATGAGTGTAAGATGATCAGATCTAATAATTATCATTTTTAGCCATACTTGGCAATTAGATTGATGACAAAACTCCAAACCTGTGAGACTTGGAGAGGATTGCAGTGAGAGACTTGAAGAGGATTGCCCGAAAACACACTATTAACGAACCCAAATTTCATGCCCCTGGGATAAAGGGGAAGTCAAACGAATGAAGGGAGCAAACCAGAAAACGAAGCAACGTTAGTTTTACTTCCCTGTAATCATGCATCTCTCTACACGTTAATACTTTTCTTTTTACACTTATCATTCATGCGCACTATCTTGTCCACCGATTGCTCAACCGTTCATCATATCCACATTTCATGCAAACCTTTTCTTATTCTCCATGGATATATTAGTTTGCTTCATGTTGCTCAATCGCTACAGCCTACCACTACGACTTCACGCTGCACAATCCATGTACCCAATCGAATTGTTATACTACACTTAAATGATATGGGATACATTTCAAAGTTTAAAATACGAGTAAAGGGTCTGACAAATAGATGATCACTTGTTTTAAGTAGATTTTAAATTAAAACAGAATCATGCAAATTTAGGACACCTCACATGAAAATAAATATATATTTTTATTTATTTAAGGACATATATATAATTATATGAATAAAGATATTTTTCATATATATAATTATATGAATGTTACAAATAAACCTCGATTTAAGGGGACAGTGGACTTAATAACCTTAATAGCTTATTCAAGCAATCAGTAATAGCGTAATAACCTAAACTATAATAATTTTTTGTATTTTATTTAAAATATAAAAAATTAATTAGGTGCACATTAATAACTAAAATTAGATTCGTAGTTTTATAATTATTTTATACTTTTTATCCAAAATATAAGAATTAATTAAATATACATTTATTTTAAAGGAGATGGAAACTTCTGGTTTAAGCAAATAAGCATAGATTTATAATATATTTTTACATTAAGTATAATAAATAATTAAATCAGTTTGTTTGTATATTTTATTGTTGTAATTTTGAATTTTTATTTATTTATTTATCATTTATATTTAATATTTTTCAAAATATTTTGCAATATTTAAATAATTTTAATTTAAAATTAATTAGTTTAAATTCTTTTTTATTATTTTTATCTTTATTAAAATTTTAACCAGTTAAATTAATGAATAAATTTTATTATTGTGGTTTTGGATTTTTTTTACTTATTCATAGTTTATATTTAATATTATTGAAAAATTATGTTTTTTTTTTTTTAAAATATAAAGTATGAAATAAATTTATTGGTATCCAAAATCAATTACTTAATCTCTCAATTTAAACAATTTCTCATCAATTTGGTTTTTATTAATTAATTAATTTTAATCTTAATTATTATGTAATTTGTTTTTATTAATTAATTAATTTTAATCTTAATTATTATGTATAGGGAGAAGGTGATTGCTCTTTAATTAAATGAAAGTGATAATGAAGGTGACTGGTTTCACATTTTACATTATGGTTGAAGGTGATAGTTTCATATTTTATATATTATGGTTGAAGAGTTCAAAAAGGTGATTTCACATTTTATAATATGGTTTAGATTTTTTTGTTGGATTATTATCTTTTCATCCAAAAAAATTGATTTATTATTTTTGGAAAGTCAAATAAAAAAAGAAGGAATGTGTTTTATAATAATAATAATAATAATAATAATAATAATAATAATAATCTATTTTTAAGGTCACTGCCAAGCCACATTAAATTGGTGTATGAGACCCCTTATTTGTGGGACAAGGGACCCCCCTATATAACAAATCTATGGTATTTTTTCTATGTATTCACAACACATAAACTTAGCCAAGTGAAAAGAAAACATTCCACATGGATTAATAGAAAAAATATCAACCAAGAATAAAATAATAGTTAAATAATCAAAATTCCACATTGAATGATGGAATAAATATCAAATAAAAAAAATGATAGTTAAATAATCTTTTGATTAGTTAAACACTTGTTTCATTGTATTATATCAATAATTTCCCAAACATTTGATCCATGTCAAATATTTTTCAAGTTGGATGTTACATTTTTTTTTAGCCCTATGCCATTACATAATAAAATAATAGTTAAATAATATACATTTTTTCATTATATTATATCAATAATTTTCTACTTCTTTCATCATATTATTTCAATAATTTTATAAAGATTTGATCGATGTTATTTTTTTTCTTTAGCCTTGGGACATTATTATCCTCTCATTGTGATGTTATGATGATTTTTATAGGAAAGTATGGTGTTAGAACAAATGAGAGATGTGTTTGTTTTGAAGAAAAACATTATTTGAAAGGTGAAAGGATAATTTGTAAATTTTAGGAGGATGAAGATCAATACTACTTTCCTAATATAAATTTATACCATTTCCCCTATTTTGATGATTTTTTATGGATTTATGATAATCTTGAGAATCTTTCTAATCTTTCTAATTTTCATTGGGTAAGTCATTTTTTTATTATCTATTATCAATTTATGACAACCCTTAGGATCTATGAGTACGATGCTATGTCAATAGCATTGATGTAGAGAATAGTTACTAATAAGCCTATGAAATACCAACAATGCTAAAAAAATTATCTAGAAAAATAGAAAGTAATTTACTTTAGAAATCCTTAACTAGGAAAATCAACAAAATTGGTGTTGCACAACTATAATCCATTCACTAGTTTAGATTACAATGGGTATAAAACGATGGGCTAAAAACCACCGATAATGGAACCAAAAATTTGTTTCAAGGCTCATCTCTTGAACCCTTGATGGATAATGTAGTAGCACCCCAGAGCTTCCTAGTTGGAGTCAGTAGACCCTAGACCCCTTGATTGTGTCAAGTGCATAGTCTACCTACAAAGAATACAACACATATCCAACAATACCCCACTTGTTGTATACTTTGCATAAAGGGGTTCAAACATACATAAAATCGATTGATTAGAGAAAAAAAATTCATTGATTATATGCACCCAAGAAAACTTCTTAGTGGGAACATAGTTTGCTAACAAGTATGCAATATTCTTAAAGGTTTTGGGTATCGGGTAAGAGATCTTGTGTGTTGATGTGCCATGGTAGGACTAGGAGATCCTATTAATATGAATCCTGAAGGTCTTGGTTGTGATATAACTGAAACACTCGCCACACTACTGTTACTACTACTTGAACTTGTTGGACTAGAAGGGTTAGAAGTGACAAAAACTATAGAAATATTGATTATAGAAACTACTTTATTGGCTCATGACCCTCCCACAAATCACCTCTCCCCCGAGCGCAAGGGTTTTTGCTTCCATCTCAACTAAAGGAAAATGAAACATCCCTTCTTCTGCTAGCAAAATATTGATCCACAGAGGGATTTCCTGCAAGAATAGTGTTTCTTTAGGTCCCTTGTATAATACTACTTCTTCTTTTGAAAAATCTTGGTGGTTCTTTGCAACAAACTCAATAATATATCTTTCCAGGGTAGTCTACACCTAGAAGTCCACAACATGAGAGATATGATCATCCAAGTGGTGAAGAGATGCTAAACGCTCAACAATCCAATTATATATGCTCTTGAATTGGTCTTTGTATCCTCGTGCTTCTTGCAGCCGATCAACCCACTGAAATACCTCTTCAGGGAATCAAATCCAAAATATCTAGTACTGGTCACTCGTAGGTTCATAATAGAAGACAATGCTCTTCTCGACCCTAAATATTTTGTGCCATAACTCAACTTCTTGATGTATAAACTCATGACACCTTCTTTCCCACCAATTCTCAACATTGGACTTAAAGATGTGATGAGGCATCCTCTAAAGAATCACTTTAAAGCTCGGGTCTCGGCAATAGAACCATTTGTTGGTGCAAGATTGAGACTAGGGTTCTCAGAGTTTACCAAAAAAGGTATCGTTGTAGTCTAGTAGCACTGGCATATTAAACCTTCTAGAAGGGAAGGAGGTATCACCCAAAGCACAACCGAGACTTAAGTTGTGAAGGGAGTCAAAGAGGATGCACCATCGTGTTCAACATGACCATATACATTTCAATTCATCAATATGCAACAAGACTTGCATAAGCAGTGATTAAATACTAAGTAGACATAACATAAGTAGTTGTGCAACAAAGAACTATGGATTCATGCACAATATAACAAAATTTTAGAGCCCGAATAATCTCCTATATTATCATCATCTCAACATGGTGTTACAATGAATACATATCTCATACAATAACTTACGCAACACACTCTCCCCATATACCCGTTATAAATTCTTATGCCTCTGTGCAAGCATAGTGCGAATCAAAACCCCTTTTCAATAGCTCTTACAAGATAGACTTAATAATAATCATCATACTATTAACAACAGTGAGAACATAATAAGAGTGTAACCCTTTCCCATTACGTAAATCCAAATTTATATTGTTTCCTTGGCTGCTTCTTGACTTCTTGATTATGTTCTCTTCCTCGCGTTGATACTTGATTCTGCTTCTTTTCCGGCTTCTTCCTTGCATGTGCTCGAGCTCTTTGGATATTTTTCTACTTGTCCAACTGGCGCATGATGTTTTTTCACTACTATTAGACTGTCAGTTGGATTTTTGCTCATCTAATTGTTTTCCGCTAGTTCTGATCTTTCACTGCCATACTATGCTTTCCCACAAAACGTTGGTATTTCCAAAAAAATAGGGATCCATAAAAAACAAAGGGCCCATTAGGAGGTTTACTAAATGCTCGATCACATTCCCCCAGTATCAGGTCACAACTCATCATGCTAACTATCATTGGTTCCAATTCAAGGAGGATGGATTCTCAATGATGCTCATCTTCCCTGGGCTTGTCTATGGAAGCCATGAGTTCCAAGATGGCCTCGTCTGAAGGAAACTCATTATATAGGACATCATGTGAAATCAAAGAGTCAAAAACTCGTTTGAGAGGAGTAGGTAGATCACACTCCATATGAGGATGGAGTTGTTGAAAAATATCAACAGATGCTGACGAGATTTCCGGATTGACAATCTCGACCACGATGGGTGGCAGGGAAGCTCCATCTGATTCAACATGGGGAGGTACCACCCAACGATCAACAAAGCTAAGGGATCCACTGAAAATCGATGAAATCATGTTGGTAGGAGCAATGTTTGCAGTGGGAGATGATGGGGGAAAGGAACAAATTCCCATGAGTGAAGGAAGCATGAGGAGAGAGAAAAGGAGGTTCGAAAGTCAAAGAAGTCTTGCAATCAAACACCAAGGATGAGAGAAAATATAGAACAATCCCCTAGGTAGACAAACTCATACTGTGAATGAGAATGGACACCAAACAATACACTACGGATCCATGAAAGAAAATGCTAGATTATGGCCATGGAAGAATACACTATGGATCCATGTCATCAATAAGATCATAGCCACGATACAATGTGGATCTATGAAAAAATATAGATATCAAGAATACAACGAGCATTGTGGATCTATGACTCTGTTGGGGAATTGTTATTCTCTAGTTTGAGTCTCTTTGCCAATCCTCTCCTTTGTTGATTGTGATTTTCTTTTGATTTTATTCCATTTATTACTCTAGGGCCTATATCCATCAGATATGATAGATATGATGGATTTGGAATATTTCCATCTTCTCCTAAACAAAATTTCTCTGCATCATCGTTGGTTGAAGTATAGTCGTCATGCAATGAAATTTACTTGTTTAGTATCTCTTGTCCCACGGCGACCTGTGATAGCTACAAAACTGCATAGAAAAACCCAAGCCTTTGAGAGTAGGTTTGTCCTTTGATCAAAAGGGTGTTTCAGTGGTCTGTTTTGATACATGTAATGTCTCTATTTTAGTTATTTTGTCACACAATTTATTGTCAAGTGATTTTTTGAGTGCATTTGTGTGGCGTGTTGTCATTTCTTGGGTAGGTAATTTTTCTTTCTAATAGTTCCAATGAAGTTGGGCAGAGAACCCAACAGATGTGAAGAGATGTTGTTTTGTTTTGCACTAGTTTCATTAGTTGTCCTTTTGTAACTATTGTTCATTACTAGATCAAGCTCCTTAGGTGAGTTTTGGGTGAGATCTTGGTAGAGACATTGGAGTGGGTTGATCCTGCAAAACTTCCAATTTCCTACAACCCCTTTGCTGGTTGTTGTAGATGGTTTTCCTTTTGAATCATTAGTGAGAGTGCATTATGATCATTGTTTGGTTTTAGATCTGAATCATTTGTTGGTTACTTACTATGTGAGAGGTTTTAGTTTCAAAACTGGCAAAGAAAAAAAAAACTCTCTTTCCCTCCCATAGTTAGATTTCATTGAATTGAAAGAATTTGAATTATCATTTTTGCATTGCTTAGTTGGGTCAAGAGTCATAACATCACCAAAGTTTCATCTGCTACCCTTGTAATTAAGAAGCAACCATAAAATGAAACTACATAGTCTAACACATTTTTCTTTTTATAGTGAACCAACATTAGATAGGGTTAGGGCCTTGGGTTAGGATTGGAAAGTAAACTCTCCAAGGCCATACAAAAAAACTTAGGAGTCATTAAAGAGTTATAAATCCATTCTTGCAACCAATGTATTGGGAGCCTCCTCTAACATAGAAGTTAAGCACGAGGTTCCATCCGGGCAAGTAGGGAGATTACCCCTCTCTACTTGTTTTGGTGTTTGTGGTACCACTTCAATTGCTATGTATATGGGGCTTTCAATTGTTAACACCTTCGGAGATTTGAGATTAGTTACCCCACCCTTACGTACGGTTGGACCTACGACTATTCACCCGGTCATTGTTTGTGAGGTGGTAACCTTATTGACATTTCCTAGGTAGCCACAGAGCTGACTGCGGGTGGGACATTCCTGTAGTACCTACGACAAACATTCGTTCACGGTCTCAGTTTCCCTGTAGGGTGCCTTCCTTAATAAAGGGTGCTTGAACCGGTCATGTCTATTTCGCAGAGATCATTGTAATCGTTCCTCATACCTTCACTAGTCAATATTATGAGGACTTCATCTCACTCATAGGGTTGGTTCTCATAAGGCCCCTGAGATAATTGGTTTGCTTTTTGTTAGCTTAAATTGATTAGGGGTGTGATCTTTGAGTCTGAGTCTAGGTCAGCCTTAGGTTGAATTGTGTTTGTATTTTGACTTATTACATTCAACACAACTGAATCACTGTGCCGGTCCCATCAACTACGAGGAATTGGGTCCATTCCAGAGGTGAAACCACCTCTCAAATGATGCGATATAGGTGACAATAAATTCGAAGGGCCTCAACTTTGGTTTGACGAGACTGGTTTCTTTGAAGTAGAAGTGGTAGATGAATGTCCTCCACCAAATTTTACTCCTCCATTGACTAAGATAGATGTCCCTCTACTTGTCCAAGTAAGGGAAATTTTTAGTGAGCCCCTTTTCTTTGTTTAGTCATCCTCCCACGATGTTAGGATCAAGTGTTTCGTCCAATGTAGCTAATCCATCGAGCCCATATTCAAGTGGGACTAGGGGAAATCCCCTAGAAGACATCCCCATGATGTCCATGTTACCATCTATTATCACCATTGGAACTACACCATCTATACCTTTTTCTACAGGTCCCTCGATCTAGGGAACACCAACCGTGTCATATTACCGTGTCATATTTTCCATCCATTAGTATACTTAGCGTCCCTATGTCCATTCCATCCACTTTGATTCCCACTTTTGGGTATTTTTCCGATGGGGATCGAGCTTCATTTTTAGCATGGGAGGTGGAAATCCTTCCACCTCCGCCAATCCTATGAGTGGACTGACATCATTAGGTGTGGGTGTACCTTTTGGGTGGAATTGTTCTAGTGGTTTTGGGGTTTTCTTTAGTCAATTTCGAGGCAGTAGTACATCGGAAGGTTTTAAATTTCCATGGGTCAGTGCACCCTTCCCTGGGGTAACTTCCCTTGGGGGCCACTTTTCAGCATGGGGAGAATTTCCCTTTGTTAACACATCCAGTCCTAGGGGTTTCTTCTTTGGGGCTAACTTTGGGAATGTTTTTCTTGGAGGGCCCAAATTTTCCCCTGGGAGAATCCCTCCTGGGGGCATGTTTGGTTCTGGGAGAAGTCATGACCTTGGAAGTGCCACCATTCATGGGGGTACTCACTCTTCGGGAGCTCCTCAACCCTACATGATCTAGGCGGATATCAGTGGCCACCCATCTTTTCCGATTGGCTCAAAACAATTTTTTTGGCAATTTTGGTAATTTACTATTTTTAGCAGTTTTTTACTTTCAGAGCCATTTTGAGGCCCTAAACGATGTTTTTTTGGGAAAACGGTGAGCAATATTAAAGATCCTTCCATATTTCCCCCAAAATGAATCTCACCATACCTTTCCAATGGATTATCATATGCTTAAAATAGAGATCGTATACAAAAGTTACGACCCCGAGAAGTTGATGTACTAACTTACTCAAACGGGGCCCACACGACTTTTGGTGCTCCATCTCCTAGGGTTAGGTTTTTGGATGTCTAGGGTTTTTGGCATTTCTGTTTATTGTAAAAAGGCCTTCAGAGCCTCATTGTAATCATCTTCTTGCGAATGAGCGCAACCGTCACATCTCTTCTCAGAGATAAGCCACCACCATTCCAGCAAGCTTGTTTCCGCTACATTTTACAGTTTCAGCTTATTTCCTCATTGAATAGAAAACCAATTTTACTATATCTATGTTATTTTGTGTTATGCACCTGTTAATAATTTGTAGTCATTTCATTCTGATCATAAAATCTTGATCAGTGGTATCAGAGCGATCTGCTCCTTGTCGTATTAATGCATGTCCCTAATGAGGTCGGAGTACAAAAAGTTGTGTCTCGAGCTTATTTCTCTTGAGGAAAAAAGCTCTCGCATGCCCAAGCAACCTCTCATGGCAGGAGAAAAAAAAAATGAAGGGACAGGAGATCCTTTTAAACTGTTGATTGAGGAATCCCTCACGCAACAAAGGAACGAGATGATGGCTAGTTTTTCACAAATCCTTTGATTACTACCAACAAGCAACACATCTTCTTCAAGCGGAGGCCCCGCCCCCTTCAAGGTACAAATAAAATTTGATATTCCTATATTTGAAGGTCAGATAGACGCAGATGTTGTAGACAAGTGGTTGACTCTACTAGAAGGGTATTTTTTTGTCCATAAATTTTCAAATAGAGAAAAGATTACTTTTGTGCTCCTCAAAGTCGTTCCCCTTGTCAAAGATTGGTGGGAAACCTTCTGTGAGAAAAAGGAAACAGAGAAATCCTCATTATTTACAGTCATGACCACCTGAGAATCCTTCAGGGATGTTATTAAGGAACAATACTACCCTGTCGAAAGTTATGACGACTTGTATACCAAATGGACCACACTGCGGAAAGAAAAAGACCAAGTAGTGCCAAATTTCACAAATATCTTCCATACCTTGCACACCAAGATGGATATTGAAGATTCACAGCAACATCTGGTGCTCAAGTATCACAGTGCTCTGCATAGATACATCCAGACCGAAATGGAGTTTCTGGACATCTCATCCTTGGGCATGTCCTACCGATATGCCGTCAAAATCAAGCAGAAACTCAAACAAAAAGACACGACAATTTGGGCCTGGGAACCCCTCACAACAAAAGCCAGGAAATGGCAGCCTCAACCCACAGAACAAAGGACAGAGAAAATATGGATAGTATCAGGACAACCATTCCAAGCCACAAGCAAAGAAGGACACCAGAAAGACAAAGAAAGATACCAGGAAGTGGTACGAATTCCATAAGAGCCCTTGGCATAACACTGTTGATTGCTGCTCAAAGCAGTCGTTGGTGGCCGAAGTGAAAGCCTCTGAATCAGATGTGGGTTTTGACTCTGATCAAGAACCACAAAGGGGAAGACAGATCATTGACGTGGAACCCAGTGCCACCACTGCTACCACTAAGCTCCAGCCTGGTGAACCAAACGAGCCAGAAGAAGGAGAGCGCCTCTTCCATTCACATATGTGAGTAAAAGGAACCCCGCTGCACTTCATCGTTGATAGCGGTAGCCAGAAGAAATTCATATCAGCAGAGGTCGTCAAGTGGCTAGCCCTACCGACAACGCTGCACCCACAACCCTACACCATTGGATGGCTCCGCCAAGGAAGCGATCTACATGTCAACCAACAATGTTGACTGTTGTATGACATAAAGCCCTCCAAAGAAGAGGTATTGTGTGATGTTGCTCCTCTTGAAGTTTGTGATGTCATTTTGGGACAACCTTATCTATGGAAACGTCATGTTGTATATGAGTCGAGGCCTTGTAGTGTTATTATTACTTTGAACAGGAAATTGTATAGGATACCTGAGGCAATCCCACCTAGTGCTATTTCCTTGATCTCTGCTAAGCAATGTAGGAAGATAATCTCTTAGAGGGAGAAGTTTGTCTTCTTCGTGATTCACTCTCAGAATAAGAAAAAGATCACAACAACATCCAGGGTCTCTGCGACTGACCTCTCAAAATAGTAGAAGCAAGTAGATAAGGTCGTGGAAGAATACTCATATATCTTCTCCTCACCTACCGGGGTACCTCTGTACTGCCATGTCTAGAACCCCATCGATCTGACCCTCGGTGCACTGCTTCCCAATGGGTCAGTCTATCACCGCTCTCTGTTAGAGAATGAGGAGATCAAGCGACAAATCCAAGAACTAATCCACAAGGGGCACATCTGTCCCAACTCATCACCTTGCGGGAGCCCAATCGTGCTGGTACAGAAGAAAGATGGAACCTGATGACTCTGCATTGATTATCGGGCTCTGAATAAAATCACAGTCAGAAATCGGTATCCGATTCCTTGAATTGACGACCTCCTTGATCAACTCACGGGGGCCAAATACTTCAGTAACATTGATCTGAAGTCTAGTTACCGCCAGGTCCCGATAGAACATATAGATGTATGGAAGATCGCCTTCAAGTCAAAGGAAGGCCTTTTTGAATGGTTGGTCATGCCCTTTGGTTTGATAAATGGTCCAACCACTTTCATGAGGATGATGGATGATATCCTGTGTTGGCACAGGGGAAAACCCAGGGTTCAATGCTACAACAATGCACCAACAAAACCCTAACTACCGACCCTTTCGGCAACACCTACGAAGAAGATGAAGTCTCACCCGAGGTAGAGGCAGGGGTGGTTGCAAGACTCGGGTGTCTACAACCTTAGCTGGGACACAGACCAGTGATTATATCGCTTATAGAGTACTTAGCATCGATCATTCATCAATATTCAACCTTATTATACTTCAAAGATAACACAAAGCATCGCAATATTCACTTAGATCCAAGGTGTTTTAGCACTTAACAACAGTAAAATAGATCAGATCCTGTATATCAGCACTAAGCATCTTCATACATGTCAGATCTAACATTACACACATCATAAGAACTAATCATAAACATATATAACAGATCTATCTACTCATCTCAAATCACTTAGCAAATAATCACATCAATGCATCAGAACAAGGCACAAAGCAGACAACACAGGATTTATGTGGTTCACCCCCACCCTGGGGCTACGCCCACCAACTCTTCTTCTTTATTATCGTTGGCCAATCGGTTACAAGCACAAAGCCTTAGAAACCCTTATTACACATAGGACAGAAGATCTGCGCAGATCGCTAGATCCTTCTTCCTTGCCTTTCAACACAAAGCCTTCTATACCTTCACGCAGAGACTTGCACTAAGCTCTGCAAGTCTATACATAATGCACAAAACTCTTGATCACACAGATTCCCTCTTGGCACTTAGCCTATATCACATAGATACAATACTCTTTTATATTAGTCTCCTCTTACATTTTTCTATCCTTCTATTTATACATACAAAATGGGCCTAAGCATGGGTAAAACCATGGGCCAACATCCATTTCCCATTACATATTCCCAAAACTTGAAAAGGGACCCAAAAGTGGGCTGAGATTTTGCAATCTCCACTTCATCTGGTGCTCCATCTTTGACAGGCTGTCAAAGTCCCAAACACGGTCAAATATGACCAAGTGCTCCCAAAACTTGGTTAAGGGCCAACAGGCCCCCAACACTCACCTGTGACTCGTCCGTAGTCACTCTGGTATGAGAAATTCTACCTCGAACGCCTCAAGCTTGACTCGAGCTACTTCAACCTACTGCAATGCTACTACCTCTTTCTCAATGAACTCCTGGATGAGTGCATCATTGACTGGCCCTTCTAGGCGTTGTTCTACTATGATGACGACCTGTTCTAACTCGACTCCTTGGCTTTCAACTTCGGTGAACAGTTGGCAAGCCTTCTCTTGCACTGGTTGAAGTCGTTGAGATACTTCCATCACTTTGCTATGGATTGTGTGGATATGTTTCTAGCCCGTGCGCTACTCAAGAAATCTATTCATTCTTTCAACTGGTGTTAAGGCCTTCGGCTGCACCTGTAGCGTATCTGCGTGCTGCTTTGCTTCTTGGAGCTGCGACTCCAGCGTCTATAACTCTAGATTTTCTGTAAGGTTTTCATATGTCTAAGCGCTCTTGGAGCTCAATTTCTTGCACTCCAAGGCAAGGGATTTCATTCTGCCAACTGTGCTGTGAGTAGTTGCCTCCCTTAGGTCTATGATTTCTTGAGGAGTCTCAGGCACAGTACGAAGTTCCACATCTGTGATGCGCTACTGAAGTTGCTGGATTACTTCTTCGAGTTGCGCCACCTGCTGTGGGACTCTTTCCTTAGTTGTCACTTCTATGACTGTCACGCAGCGAAGTGCACTGTGAACCCTTTCCCGTACTTCGAGTTTCTCTGTGAGAAATTGTTCCTTGTTTTTCTGTAGCGCTGCTTTCTCTTCATCCCATTTTTCTTGTAGAGAGAGCTTTTCCTTTTCTGCAGTACTTCTGTGGTCCTCAAGGTATTTCTAAACTTGTGCTAAATCCTGGGCAGCTTGTGCTGTCTCTTCTTGAACTCGTTGCAACTGAGCTTCGACTGTAACAATAATCCGATGTAGTTGGGCTAGATCATCACCTAAGTATGGTGTCCCTGATGGTAGGGGCGTAGTGGAAACTGCGCGGTTAGACTGTATTACTTGTTGTACTCCTTGAAGCTTGTCCCTGATGCGACTGAACACTTCCTCCTGCTTGGCTTCATGCTTTTTTTCTATCTCTAAAGAAGTATCGTTCAGTGCAGGGATTATGAAGTCGAAGTCATCCAGAGTGAGAATAGTCTCAAACTTGGTTCTAGTTTCTTTAGCTTTCTTCTTGGAAGAAGGCTTTGGTGGGGTAACCTTCATTTTCTTAGAGGGATCCTCCTCCTCTCTAGGCGGTGTAACTTCGCCTTTATTTTGCTCAACCTTTGTGTTACCTGGATCTCCACCATCACCTCCCTGCGCAGGTGAGATCGAAGTGGTCTTTGCAGAAGAACTATTGACATATTGAACTTCTTAATCTTTCTTGGTCTTGCTTGGTCCAGGGGTATCATGCACAAGTTTTGGACTGTCTATATCATAAATATCCACGGGGTCTACTGAGATGAGGAGGTATGATGAACACTCCTTGGTGATTTCTTCCAAGTCTTCTTTTGTTAACTTATAATAGGACTGTAACTGATGCTTGTGCTCGTTAGTGCACACTGTGATGCATATAAAGTGCATGTCTGCGTTGAACTTCATCAGGGGACAAAACCTGTAGAGGGTGTTCGGAGTAATGCACGATGTAGACTAGATTGCAATCTTCAATTGATTGTAGTAGGCATGGAAGACAGCATTGGATTTCCACTGCTTGTTCATATCACTCGAGTACCACAAGGTATTGAACTTCACATCCAAAGGTTCAAAGGGATCAATGTTCGGGAAGGTCGCACCTTCCAGCATCTCCCATGCAATGAAATTTATCAATATGAGAAGCCAGCTGAAGTGGAACTCATATCTTTGGTCATGCGCTCCTCTGCAATCAATCTCTAGCTGGTTCACGAGGTACTACGCCCAATTCATCTGTATTCCTTTTGCGCACTTCCTCGCGAGGTCAACAACGAATCCAGTTATTTGGGTGGGCCGATTCTTGCGAACTAGCTTGCCTACGATCATTTGACATGCGAGGCGCATTGCGCCGCTTTGGATAGAGGCTACTTTCTAACCTCATGTACCCTTCTCTACATTTCCATAAGTTTCTTTGATTCACTAGGCTAATGCTCGGTCTAAGGTCTTTCCAGGGTAAAACTCCTGTGGGTCAGGACCCTGCATGCTCAACCCTATGATCCGATTGATCAAGGTCAGATCCATAGTGATGTGATGATTCAACCATAATTAACCTCTGTGGTAGCAGGACAACAAAAATTTCATGCATGCGTTTACTTCTTGGTGTCGACCGAAGTGCAGGATCTTCATCACATTAAGCAGTGTGGACTGCGCAATGTTCTGTGTCCATTGTTGCGGGATAATATTTGAATTCTTTCCTTTGGTCTTGGTGAAGTACTTATGCGGGGCCAACATGCTGTAAGATTTTCGGTCTCCAAGGTTGAAGTCACTAAATTTCAGTGCTGTGAGCTTATCCTAGTCGACGCGAACTGCTCACAGCCCTTTCGAAAGGTACGCAGTGATCACGACATATTCAAACTCTCGGGGTACACTGTCATGGTTGATGGCGCCACTCAGAGGGGATATATAGGTAGGTAGAATGATCTGAATCAACTTGGCATTGGCGAGGTCATCTCGGTGCTTAGTACGTTTCTCATCGGCTAGCCGAGATAGACCGATGTGAGCAGTGGATGGAGAGGCTGCTAGTTCTCTCATGGATGATGCCTATAATCCTGTGGATAAACCTCACTCTGACATGAATTTCTCAGTTCTTAGCTCAAGGAGAACTTCTGTTACATATTCTTCGGTAGCTATAATCTTGTCGGACATACGTGCTTAGGATAAGATAATCAGGTTCACGATAGTCTTAGACATTGCACTAGAGTGAACAAAAAGAGCGCAATGAGCACTGTATACAATTTCTAATCTGCGGGTTTCAAATTATCAGTTGGAAAAAAGTGTTCTTCGTTCGTAGCGCGACAAGATAAATAGGCAATATTGGAAACGGTTTACTTGCAACGGTTATGAGCCTCATTAACTCTTCTTCTATCCATTATGGTGTGGTTGAACGATCTGGTGGCAAACCATAAATGCTTTTCCATCCATTCAAAGCAGAAGTCAAACAGATATATTGGCTTCTAATGACTATATTGCTTCGCCATAGCGAAGTGGCATATGTCGCTGTTCTGATATCTCGACGAAGCTCCAATTCTGTAAAGTTTCTTTCTGTGAGGTACCCTATGGAATCTTCTGTAACTTCTCAATTCTTACGTAGCTTCATTTCCTTTTTCCCCATGAGCTTCGTCTTGGTGGTTCTTTTCCCATTCTGATTCTTATTTTCCTTAGGCATAGTCACTTCGGGCTGCTGAGATCCTTTCGTAGGATACATGTGTATCACTTCTTCTTTATCTGGGGTAGAAATGTTAGCCTTCTGTATGTGTTTTGATATTCCTGTAGCTTCAATATCTGGGATTCTAATGTCAAGTAGCTTCAATTTGTTCTCCTGTTCTTCAATCAACTGTGCAATCTTTCGGGTCATGAAATATTTTAACTCTTGTCTCTTCTATTCTAAGGCTTCTTCTTATTACTTCTTTCTAGCTTGATCTCTATCAATCCAAGATTTTCCTAGTAACATGGTAAATAGGGCACTGTCTTCAACGAATTTAATAATCTTAAAATCTTCCCTTGTCGAAGTTCCATTGACTGTCATAGGTATTTGAGCGAGCTTTCCACATAACATCATCAGTTTTCCTTTGAATAGTCCTATTCCTCCTAATGAAGGGATCATAACAGGCTTCCCTATAGCTTCCCAAGTTCTTTCTAGCATAATGTTCACTTGTGTCTCTTCATCAAGGACTGAGTCAATGTCGAAGTCTCCGATTCTTTATTCAATGCATTATTTTTCTTTGAAAATCTCTGATAGTCTAACATATCAGTGGTCATTCAGGGTCTCTTTCATTTGTATCAATACCTTATCTGATTCTTGCTGGGGTTCTTCCTCTTCCATATTTGTCTTAGGGTTTTCTTGATTCAGATTCATTTCTTCCAGCCTAGCAATCATTCTAGGGCAATCCAATACCTCATGGTCCATAGCTTTGTAACAAAGACAACTAGATCCTTTTCCAGGGCGTTCCTTAGCAAGATGTACAGGTCTTCTACAACTGTAACAAAGGTTCACTCCTCTCTTTCTTTTAAACAGTCCCCAACTTCTTCTATACTACGCACTAGGATCATGGTAGCTAATTTGTAAAAAATTCTTTCTAGGAATATACATCCATTTGTTAGTCCAAACATTTTTTCTATGCATAGGTATAACATATCTATCACTATTCTTATCAGATATACTCATATCAAGCCTTCTTTCATCTATGAGTGCCTTAGTTTTCAAACTAGGATAAACTCTATTAAACATACCTAGATCCATACCTTAGAAACAAAAAATTTCACTTATCTTACTTCTATAGAGCACAAAGCCTCCAGATCTAAAACTTTTAACTACTCCTACCTTTATCAGAGAACAAAGCTTATAGATCTTACCTCTTTTAGTCAAGAATTCCCACTTTTACCTTTCTCGGAGAACAAAGCATTCAGATGTCGTTCCTTTTCTTCAGATCCAACCTCTTTTCTTTAAGATCGGGCCTCTTTTCTTTCAGATCGAGCCTCTTTCTTTCAGATTGGCTAGAATACTTCGCACTAGGGCACAAATCGTCGCATAAGACTTTAATATTAACCCTTTTGCACAAAGATTCTTCTTCTCAGATCCCAACAATCACAGTTTCAGGTCTCGACAACAGAACCATTTTTTGGCACAGGGGCAGACCTAGGGTTCAACGCTACAACAACGCACCAACAAAACCCTGACTACCGGCCCTTTCGACAACACCTACGAAGTAGATGAAGTCTCACCCGAGGTAGAGGCATGGGTGGTTGCAAGACTCAGGTGTCTGCAACCTTATATGAGACACATATATGTGATTATATCGCTTACAGAGTACTTAGCATCGATCATTCATCAATATTCAACCCTTATTGTACTTCACAGATAACACAGAGCATCGCAATATTCACTTAGATCCAAGGTATTTTAACACTTAGCAACAATAAAATAGATCAGATCCTGTATATCAGCACTAAGCATCTTCATAAATGTCAGATCCAACATTACACACATCATAAGAACTAAGCATAAACATATATAACAGATCTGTCTACTCATCTCAAAGCACTTAGCAAATAATCACATCAATGCATTAGAACAAGGCACAAAGTGGATAATAAAGGATTTACGTGGTTTAACCCCATCTTAGGGCTATGTCCACCAACTCTTCTTCTTTATTATTGTCGACCAATCAGTTACAAGCACAGAGCCTTAGAAACCCTTACTATGCATAGGACAGAAGATCTGTGCAGATCGCTAGATCCTTCTTCCTTTCCTTTCAGCATAAAGCCTTCTATACCTTCACACAGGGACTTGTACTGAGCTCTACAAGTCTATATAGAATGCACAAAACTCTTGATCACACAGATTCCCTCTTGGCACTTAGCCTATATCACATAGATACAATACTCTTTTTTATTACTCTCCTCTTACATTTGCCTATCCTTCTATTTTTACATACAAAATGGGCCTAAGCGTGGGTAAACCCACAGGCCGACATCATTTTCCCATTAGATATTCCCAAAACCTAAAAAGGGACCCAAAAGTGGGTTGATATTCTGCAATCTTCGCTTCTTCTGGCGCTCCATCTTCAACAGGCTGTCGAAGTCCCAAAAACGGTCAAATATGACCAAGTGCTCCCAAAACTTGGTCAAGGGCCAACATCCTATGACCATTCACCAATATTTTGGTAGTGGTGTATCTGGATGACATTCTTATTTACAGCAAGACTTGGGCCGAACACTTGCAGTATATTCAACAGGTTCTGCACACCTTGCGATAGCACAAGCTATACGCCAACTTGGAAAAATGCTCTTTCGGCATGGACATGGTCCATTACCTGGGCTACATCGTTGAATTGCATGGCGTACATGTGGATCCAGCCAAGATCCAAGTCATCCATGACTAGCCAACCCCAAACACACTCACTGAGCTTCAAAGCTTCTTGGGCCTTGCCAATTTCTACCGCAGGTTCATGTTGGGATTCTCCCATATTGCATGGGCCCTTAGCCAAATAACCAGGGGTGGTGGTAAGGATAAATTTGCATGGGGCCGGCCCCAAAAACAAGCGTTCGATGATTTGAAGCAACGCTTATGCTCAACCCCAGTACTTTCACTACCAGACCTGCAACAACCCTTTGAGATCGAGACATATGCTTCAGACTATGTTGTGGTTCTCACTCAACACGACCACCCCGTGGCCTATCATAGTGAGACACTATCAGATACTGTCTGTAAGTACCCTACTTACGACAAAGAAATGTACTCCATTCTGAAAGCCTGCCGTCAGTGGAGACATTACATTCTTGGGAAGGAGACAGTCATCCACACTGATCATAAGCCACTACAGTTCATGTAGACACAAGGAAAATTGTAGAATGAATGGTATCAAAAGTGGTCCACATACTTGCAACAATTTCACCTCAACATCAAGTATAAAATAGGAAGCACCAAATGCTTTGCTGATTGCCTCAGCAGACCGCCAGTCGCGACACTCAACACTCTGCTAGACTCTTGCGGCGATGAGACCTCTGGATGGCCCCAAATCTATGAGACAGACCCAAACTTCACCACCACCTACCAAATGTTGGGTGAAAATGTAGTTGTCTATAATTTCCATCTTCAGGATGGGTTGTTGTGTCATCTGGGCCATATCTGTGTTCCATCAAGCGAGTGAGTGAAGGTGATCTGGGAAGCGCACTACAGTCGGGTGGCAGGACACTTCGGCGTCAAAAATATAGTGGCAATGCTACAAATACATTTCTACTGGCCAAAACTTCGACAGGAGGTCAAAAAGTATATCAGGTCTTGCACTGCCTACGCTATTGCAAAACATACCACTAATAAATAGGGCATGTACATCCCTCTTCCTACTCCTGACAAGCCATGGGAATCCATCTCAATGGACTACATGTCAGGCCTCCCGTCCACCAATCGGGGATATGACTGTGTTTTTGTGGTTGTTGATCACTTTTCTAAGATGACAATTCTTGTTGCCTGGAAGAAGAACATCATAGCAGAGGCCACTACCAACCTCTTATTTGAACGAGTCTGGGTATATTTTGGAATCCCATAAACCATTGTCTCAGATCAAGACAGTCGATTTATCAACACATTCTGGTCGAGCCTCTGGTCACTACTGGACACCAAGCTCACCAAATCCACGACCTTCCACCCCCAGACAGATGGCCAAACTGAGTTCGTAAATTGAATGATTATGCATATCCTTCGCATATATAATTCAAAGCACCCTCGCACATGGGATGAGAGCCTTCCCTATGTCCAACATAGCTACAATTGAGCCCTACATAGCTCAGCCGACCACAACCCCTTTCAGGTGGGATTGGGATTCCAACTATTGGGTCGCATAGATGTTGCACTTCCCCTTGCGGTCACCTCGACCCACTCATCTCCTGCTCAAACTAAAGCTGACAAAGCCACCCGGTTCATTGAGTGGATCCATCACATCTGCCAACAGGTTCAGGATATCCTACAGAAGTCCAATGATAAGTACAAGCAATGCCATGATCAACATCGGGTGCCACATAAGTTTCAGGTGGGCGAAAAAGTTTGGTTGCACTTGTAGAAAGTATGCCTTACAAGAACCCATTGGAAGCTTCGCCCAATCCGTTATGGGGGATAATTATTTTGATGTCAACATTCCTCCTTTCCTTGGCCTACACCTAATGTTCAACTCGGATCTCCTTCACCCTTATTTCCCACCATTATTGGATACCTTAGAAGTAGCAGAACAACTGAAACCAACAAAGATCAACCCCTACTGCATACAATAGACATCTAGTGATAATATTGTGGACACAAAGATCAAGGGCACTTAATAGCAAAGGATCCAACTTTATTGAGTGATCAAAGCAGGGCAGCTCCTGCACCAAGTCAAGTGGCTCACCCGGGGCCAAATTCAACAGACATTTCCTCATATGATGGGGGAACTCAATGCAATGGAGACCATTTATTCCTAAGGAGGGAGGATTGATCCAAGTGGATATCGGTGGCCACCCACCTTTTCCAACTGGCTCAAAACAATGTTTTGACAATTTTTGTAATTTACTATTTTTAGCAGTTTTTCACTTCCAGAGCCGTTTTGAGGCCCTAAACGATGTTTTTTGGGAAACCGGTGATAAATATGGAAGTTTCTTCCATATTTCCTCCAAAATGAATCTCCTCGATGATACCTTTCCAACGGGCTATCATACGCTTAAAACGGAGATCGTATGCAAAAGTTAAGACCCCAGGAAGTTGATGTACTAACTTACCCAAACGGGGCCCACATGATTTTTTGTGCTCCATATCCTAGGTTCAGGTTTTTGGATGTCTAGGGTTTTTTGAATTCCTGTTTATTGTAAAAATGCCTTCAAAGCCTCATTGTAATCATCTTCTTGTGAATGAGAGTAACTGTCACATCTATTCTTAGAGATAAGTTGCCACCATTCCAGAAATCTTGTTTCCGCTGCATTTTACAGTTTCAATGTATTTCCTTATTGAATAGAGAACCAATTTTACTGTATCTCTGTTATTTTGTGTTAAGAACCTGATAATAATATGTAGTCATTTCATTCTATTCATCAAATCAAAATCACTACAATAGTACAAATATAGGGGGACCACAAGGTCCTTATGGGACAACATAGACTTTACCTCCCTCCAAGTATTCATTTGCGTCGTTTCCTTTCCTCACAACATTAGACTTACCAGATTTTTCATGGTTGATAAATGATGTTACCCATGATTTTGGTCATCATGATGATGTATTGATGATGGTGTATTCAGGCTCTTCATAAGAAATTTCTCCTGAGAAAAAGTTACTTTCATCTCTTCCAGAAAACTCATTTTTGAAGACTGTTCGCAGGTTGCTAGTATATTTGGGTGCGAGAATGCCTGATTCTCGCAGGCTTCTTTAAGCCAGGGTGTGAACTTCTTGCACTGTGTTGAACTTCTAGGGTGCGAACTCTTCCTAAAGCAAGGAAAAAGATGAATTCTCGATGCTTCTAGAAGGGAATCTTCTAGAAGGATGAGATGGCATTTGAATGGTTATCCTAGTACTGGATTCCCTGATATTTTGGGATCATTCTTATCCAA
>ML783839.1:129750-229375 GCA_009831015.1 Picea engelmannii
TAGAAAGGAGGGGGGGGTCCGGAATTTGCTGTGCACAATTCATATAGGCGCACAAATCCTAGCCGTCCAAAATTGATTTTCATTTAACACAGACACATTTGCGCTCAAAACTTAGGACAAGTGGGTTTTAACCCATTCTTTTACATTCTAGCCCCCTTACAAGAAATATCTCTAACATTTGGCTCCATGGGGGATAGAGTCGTCCCTGTGATGCTCTAAGAACTCTTTTGCAGATTCAGTGCCTTTGTTTTTGGGCTATGGAGACATTTATTAGTTTGAAAAACAAAAACAGAAACAACATTTACAAAACAAAACAAAAAGAGCCGACTACGGCTCACAGAAAACATTTTTTTAAGAAATGCCCATTAAATGGGCCGCTAAAAACTTCATTTCCTTCCAGATCCTACAACTTGTAGGTATTGTTTGAAAATACTTCAAGGATATTGAAAGGCCCGAACCAGAGGGCATCAAATTCGCTGTGTTTTCCCTTTTCCTGTCTGGGTGCATCCCATTTGAGCACCAGGTCATCCTGTTTGAATTCTTTCTTTTTGTTCTTCCTGTCAAAGGTATGCTTGATGTTCTGCTGATGATTGTAGGCTCTGTCCAAGATCTGCTCTCTGATCTGCTGCACTTCCACCATCTGGTGAATTCTTCTGAGCACATGGTTAGGTTCCCCCTCAAAGTCCTGAAGGAGATTTGCCATAGGTAAGGTGAGCTGAGTGGGGAAAACGACCTCTATTCCATAAACCAATTGAAAAGGTGAGATGCCTAGTGATTTCTTTGTTGTTACCCAATCAGCCCAAAGGGAAAATTTGAGCTTTGAGTCCCAGGCCCTTTTATTGTCCTCCAGTAGCTTTTTGATGAGCTTGATTAGGCTTTTGTTGGAGGACTCTACCAGTCCGTTTCCTTGAGGATAGTAGGGAGTGGATTGAATTAATGCAATCTGGAACTGTTCACATAATTTGACCAGAGGCTCAGACCTGAAGGAGGAGGCATTGTCAGTGTAAATCCTGCTTGGGCAACCAAATCTGACTATGATGTCCTCTAAGAGGCTGATGACCACTTTGTGAGAAGTACTCATGGTAAGGACAACCTCTATCCACTTGGTGAAATAATCGGTCACAGTGAGGATCCATCTGTGCTGGCCACTTGAGGGAGGATGAATCTCTCCGATGAAATCCAATCCCCACTGTTGAAAGGGTGCCGAAACTACTACAGGCTTTAATGGCATAGATGTGAGTTGCTGCTTACCCGAGAACTTTTGGCATTTGATGCACGCCCTGACTTCCCTGCAGACATCAAGAAATAAGGTGGGCCAATAATACCCAGCTCGGAGGATCTTGTGAGCTGTGGTCTTCCAGAAATAATGGCTGCCGCAGAGACCATCATGGAAATCGGTCATGACCTTCTGGGCTTGTTGTGGATCGAGACACCTTAGTAATACTCCCAGAGGATCTTTCCAATACAAGGCTTGGTCAATAAGGAAATATCTGACCGCTTTGAGTTTTAAAGCCCTGGCCTTGCTTTTTCCCAATCCATCAGGGGGTTTTAATTCTTTCAGAAAGTACAATATGTCCTTGTACCAGGGGCATGCTGCTAATGGTATGATGGTTTGGGAATCCTTGTCGGATGAATCAACTCATTCTTTGATGAAGTTAATTCCCAAGGCCTCACAGTTGGATTCAGCCAGCAGCTTGGCCAAACCTTGCCCCTTTATCAACTTGGTGGGCTTAATCTCCAGATCAAATTCTAGGATCTTGGCTATCCATCTACCCCTTCTTCCGTCTATGTCAGGCTGTATAAGAATGTCCTTCACATAGGTCGAAGGGACATATGCGGTGAACTTCGAACGCAAGATATAGACTCTGAAAGCTTTGAGAGCTTTCACCAAGGCATAGGCCTGCTTCTCCATGATCTCGTACCAGAGTTCTGCATCTCTCATCGCCTTGCTAAAGAAAGCAATAGGCTGTTCTTGCCCTTTATCATTTTTCTGCAACAAAACTACCGCTACTGTATCACATGAAGAAAAAAAAATATCAGAAAGTCTTTGGAATAATCGGGACTGATTAGCACAGGTGCTTCAGTCAACGCCTTCTTTATTTCGGAAAAAGACTCTCTGGGTTCAGGAGTCCATTTTATTTCATGGCCCTTACTGAGCATGGCCGTAATATGTTTCACCAACTCAACAAAATTTGAAACGAACCTCCTCAGGAAATTAATCCTCCCCAAAAATGCCTGAACCTCTTTCTTAGATCTGGGAAGTGACAGGGCCTGAATTGCTTCTACTCTGTCAGGATCAATTCTCACCCCTTCTTCTGATACTATATGGCCTAATAGTTTTCCCTCCTTCATAGAAAACAGTGATTTTTTAGGGTTTAAGGATAGGCCATACCTCTGGCACTTCAGGAAAACTCTTTTTAAGTGGCAGCAGTGCTCTTTATCAGTCTTGGAGAAGACTATGATGTCATCCAGATAAATCACCACGAACTTATCTTTTTCTCCAATGAAGGCTATGTCCATGACTCGCTGAAAATTTGCTCCTGCATTCATCAGCTCGAAAGGCATTTTGGCATACATGAATGTGCCCCAAGGGGTGCTGAAGGTTGTTTTTTCCCTGTCCTCAGACATGACTGATATCTTATTGTAGCCAGAGAAACCATCAATCATGGATATTCTGGAAGCACCAGTGACCTTCTGTAATATGTGCTCCATGTTGGGTAGAGGGTAATTATCTTTTCTTGAGCTTCTGTTCAGGTTTCTAAAATCGACACAGAGTCTGATTTCGCCACTTTTCTTTCTTACTGGGACCAAATTGGCCACCCAGTCAGAATATCTCAAGGGGACGATGATCTGAGCATCCATCAGCTTTTTCACTTCCCTCTCTATGACAGGTAGCAGCATGCGATTTATCTGCCTCAACTTCTGCTTGAATGTCTTAGCCTCCTCTTTTAGCGGGATCTTGTGCTCAATGACTGATGTGTCATATGTCTTGAGGTCTTCGTAGGTCCAAGAGAACAAATTAGAAAACTCCCTCAACAACTTAGTATATTCGACCTTCTGCTCCTCAGTCAAACTTCTTTACAGCTTGACCAATTTAGGATCCTCAGGTGTGCCTATGTTGCACTCAACTGTATCAACATCATCACTTGAGATTCTTCCCCTTACTGCCACATCATTTCCATCGAACAATATTTCTAATGGGATCAGACCTCTTGGTATGTGATTGCTTGGTAGTTGAATAATCTGGTGGTTAGCCATTTCATTCAAAAATTCCTCAGGGTGGTGGTCACTTTCCACGTCAGAATCCTCATCTATGTGTGACGCAGAAAAGTCATCAATGGATTGGAGGAATTTCTCGATCTTCGGATCATCTTCAAATACCTTCCAATGTTTGACATTGTCTGATACATAGGGTCTGTATATTATTTCTACATCGGGCCCAACAGTGGGCAGCGCAGGAACTTCGAGCAGACTAGATGAAAAAGCTAGGAAATCGGCTGGAGCATTTTCTTCCCTTTGAATGAAAGAGATGTTGAAGGCCAAAAATAAACTATCAATTAGATCCCATACCTTGTTCCTGTAATTCTTGAGTCGAAGATGCTTGGTTTGATAAACGCTTTTGACCTGCTAGACAATCAGCTCTGCATCTCCAAACACATCCATCTCCCTTATTCCCATCTCCTTTGCAGCTCTTAATCCCAGAACCAGAGCCTCATACTCTGCCAAATTGTTGGTGACTTCAAATTCCAGCTTGTATGACAGAGATATGGTCTCTTGAGAAGGGGATTTGAATACCACTCCAGCACCTGCACCTATACTGGAAGAAGCTCCATCAAAGAACATCTTCCAAACAGAGGTGGTAGGAGGGGTGTTCTCCTGATTAAGACTGAGTTTCTTTCTAATCTTCAGAGGAGCCTCAGGGGTGTTGGTAAGCTGTAGTAAACTGGAGCCTAAATCAGTGTCCAAGGCATAGATGGGATGGTTGGTAGGGTTGGCTTCATCACTGATTATGTAGGCCAGTTGGGCTTCTCTGTACAGTCTCCTATGTTCCCCTCCAAAGACTGGAATGGTGGCATATGTGAGGTCCATCTACAGGGTTCCCCCCAGTCTTTTAATACAAGATCTTGAAAACAACCTGCCAAACTTGGGGGGAACATCAACCACCACAATATCCATGACCATACTCTTCATGGGCAGCTGAAACAAAGAGACTACTAGGTCCTTAATGAGTCCCAAACATTGCACCCTCCTAGAGTCAAAAGAATAGAGGTCATGATAGGCCCGGGTGACTTCTAGTCCCAACTCCTCCATAACAGTTTTGGGCATGAGGTTGTGAGAAGCCCCTGAATCCATAAGGAAATTATGAAGCACTTTGTCATGTATGTTCAGGGATGTGTAGAAGGGAGGGGATGAATCATCTATGTCTTCTACCATGGGACCTAGGACAAGTGCAGGCCTTTCATCTTGGAGGTTTATGGAGTCTGTAAGAGGGTATGAGTCTTCGGACTTCAACAACTCAGAAAAACGTTTTTTGAATTCCCCATGTTTAATTAACTCAGTGAGTGGCACAGGAATTCTGATCTTTTGAATCTCATGTTCGAAATTGAAAGAAGACATGGGATTTGGGATTTCTCTAATTTCAGGAACATGATTATGGACAATGGGAGAAAGAGGTTGAGCTTTCTTACCTCTTTGAGCGTCTGCTACTTCATTAGCAGGTTTCTCTGTTCTAGTGGATGGCTCAGGAACATCAGGTGCTACTTTTTTGTCGGACCTCAGGTTATATCTGCCTCGGCCACCACTAGCTTTGTCTTCTTTGCTCAATTCATTTAGCTGACTGTTTAGGAGAGACTCCTCATATGCTGATTGGGTTAGATGGGGAAAGGGGGGAGTGACTTCTAAACTGTGGATTTTGGGCTCAGGCTTGTCTGTTTCCCTTTCTTGTTCATCGGCCACAAAATTGTTCTGGAAGGGAGCCTGAATTCTTTGGTCGTCCCTGTCTCTCTCCTTCTCTCTGTGCATAGTTGGGGGAGAAAAATTATTTGGCCTTCTGAAACCTTCTCTGTTCTTGGTGGTTTGAGGGTTCTTGTTCATTTGTTTCCTCTCCACCTTTAGTCTCTCCATATCTTCTTTCAGAAATCTCATCACCTGGGTCAGGTCATTCGCTTGTGGGTGGGGCAGTGATGGTCCAGAAGTTGAGGCTTCTGATTTTCCCTTTCTTCTGTCTATGTCAGCCTGGTTCCTCTGTCTGTCAGCTGCTAGCTTTCTCAGCTAGGATTAAGGGAGCATATCTACCAGCGCCTATGGCATCCATTATGGTCGGGGGGGGATTGGCACCATCCATAGGGATATTAGGTGGAGGATAACTAGGAAGAGAAGGAGTGTGACTGGGAGATGTCGGGAAAAAGGTTCTCATGAGAGATGAGGGGGAAAATAGAGAGAGGTCTAATGGACCAGAATACGCAGCTGCTTCTCTCTGTGCAACATTAGTAATAGACAAAGGGGTAGTGAAACCTTCTGAGAAATGTTGGTGTGGAGGCACAGCTTCCAGGGAAGGGGGAGTGACAAGGATCTCTCCCTCTGACACTAGACCAGGAGGAGAAAACTCAGTAGGAACACTCCCAAAATTCAGAAAACGAGAAACCTCAGAGGGAGGGTGACTAGGAAGCTGAGAGGAAGAAAGTGGAGTCTTTACAGAAGGAGGTGGGGAAATGCCTGTTTCGGCGATGGAAACCTCTTTCACAGAGCTCTTTCCCTTTCTGCGCGCTGCTTCTGAGTCAGTTCCAGGTGTCGCTAGAGGCAAGTGTGGATTAGACCTCATGTGTCTGTCTCTCGAAGCCACAATTGATAGAGTAGGTTCTCCCCAGCGGAGTCGTCAGAATGGAGTCGCTAGGTGCACAGTAGCAATCTTCAAGTTCTGATATCTGATGCACCTTTAGAATCAGTTGATCTTTGTCATTCAAATCCGGGGAAAATATTCAACTTCGTCCCTAGCAACGGCTCCAGAAATGTTGGTGTGGAGGCCCATTGACTGGGCCGCTAAAAACTTCATTTCCTTCTAGATCCTGCAACCTGTAGGTATTATTTGAAAATACTTCAAGGATCTTGAAAGGCCCAAACCAGAGGGCATCAAATTTGTTGTGTTTTCCCTTTTCCTATCTGGGTGCATCCCATTTGAGCACTAGGTCATCCTGTTTGAATTATTTCTTTCTGTTCTTCCTGTCAAAGGCCTGCTTGATCTTCTGCTGATGATTGTAGGCTCTGTCCAAGATCTGCTCTCTGATCTGCTGCACTTCCACCATCTGGTGAATTCTTCTGAGCACATGGTTAGGTTCCCCCTCAAAGTCCTGAAGGATATTTGCCACAGGTAAGGCGAGCTGAGTGGGGAAAACGACCTCTATTCCATAAACCAGTTGAAAAGGTGAGATGCCCACTGATTTCTTTGTTGTTACCCGATCATCCCAAAGGGAAAATTTGAGCTTTGAGTCCCAGGACCTTTTATTGTCCTCCAGTAGATTTTTGATGAGCTTGATTAGGCTTTTATTGGAGGACTCTGCCAGTCCATTTCCTTGAGGATAGTAGGGAGTGGAGTGAATTAATGCAATCTGGAATTGTTCACAGAATTTGACCAGAGGCTCAGACCTGAAGGAGGAGGCATTGTCAGTGACAATCCTACTTCGGCAACCAAATCTGACTATGATGTCCTCCAAGAGGCTGATGACCACTTTGTGAGAAGTACTTCTGGTAGGGACAACCTCTATCCACTTGGTGAAATAATCGGTCCCAGTGAGGATCCATCTGTGCTGGCCACTTTAGGGAGGATGAATCTCTCCGATGAAATCCAATCCCTACTGCTGAAAGGGTGCCGAAACTACTACAGGATTTAATGGCAGAGATGTGAGCTGCTGCTTACCCGAGAAATTCTGGTATTTGATGCACTCCCTGACTTCCCTGCAGACATCAGGATATAAGGTTGGCCAATAATACCCATCTAGGAGGATCTTGTGAGCTGTGGTCTTCCAGAAATAATGGCTGCCACAGAGACCATCATGGAAATCGGTCATGACCTTCTGGGCTTGCTATGGATCGAGACACCTTAGTAATACTCCCAGAGGATCTTTCCAATACAGGGTTTGGTTAATAAGGCAATATCTGACCGCTTTGAGTTTTAAATCCCTGGCCTTGCTTTTTCCCAATCCATCAGGGGGCTTTAATTCTTTTATAAAGTACAATATGTCCTTGTACCAGGGGCATGCTGCTAATGGTATGATGGTTTGGGAATCCTTGTCTGATAACTCAGCTCATTCGTTGATGAAGTTAATTCCCAAGGTCTCACAGTTGGATTCAACCAGCAGCTTGGCCAAACCTTGCCCCTTTATCAACTTGGTGGGCTTAATCTCCAGATCAAATTCTAGGATCTTGGCGATCCATCTACCCCTTCTTCCGTCTATGTCAGGCTATATAAGAATGTCCTTCACAGAGGTCGAAGGGAGATATGCGGTGATCTTCGAATGCAAGATATAGACTCTGAAAGATTTGAGAGATTTCACCAAGGCATAGGCTTGCTTCTCCATGATCTCGTACCATAGTTCTGCATCTCTCATCGCCTTGCTAAAGAAAGCAATAGGCTGTTCTTTCCCTTTATCATTTTTCTGCAAAAAAACCGCCGCTACTGTATCACAGGAAGCAAAAGAAAATATCAGAAAGTCTTTGGAATAATCGGGATTGATTAGCACAAGTGCTTCAATCAACGCCTTCTTTATTTGGGCAAAATACTCTTTGGGATCAGGAGTCCATTTTAATTCTTGGCCCTTCCTGAGAATGGCCGTAATATGTTTCACCAACTCAGCAAAATTTGAAACGAACCTCCTCATGAAATTAATCCTCCACAAAAATGCCTGAACCTCTTTCTTAGATCTGGGAAGTGACAGGGCCTGAATTGCTTCTACTCTATCAGGATCAATTCTCACCCCTTCTGCTGATACTATATGGCCTAATAGTTTTCCCTCCTTCATAGAAAACAATGATTTTTTGGGGTTTAAAGACAGGCCATACCTCCGACACTTCAGGAAAACTCTTTTTAAGTGGCAGCGATGCTCTTTATCAGTCTTGGAGAAGACTGTGATGTCGTCCAGATAAATCACCACGAACTTATCTTTTTCTCCGATGACGGCTATTTCCATGGCTCGCTGAAAAGTTCCTCCTGCATTCATCAGCCCGAAAGGCATTTTGGCATACATGAATGTGCCCCAAGGGGTGGTGAAGGCTGTTTTTTCCGTGTCCTCAGGCATGACTGATATCTGATTGTAGCCAGAGAAACCATCAATCATGGATATTCTGGAAGCACCAGTGAACTTCTGTAATATGTGCTCCATGTTGGGCAGAGGGTAATTATCTTTCCTTGAGCTTCTGTTCAGGTTTCTGAAATCGACACAGAGTCTGATTTCGCCACTTTTCTTTCTTACTGGGACCAAATTGGCCACCCAGTCAGAATATCTCAAGGGGACGATGATATGAACATCCAACAACTTTTTCACTTCCCTCTCTATGATAGGTAGCAGCATGGGATTTATCTGCCTCAGCTTCTGCTTGAATGACTTAGCCTCCTCTTTTAGCGGGATCTTGTGCTCAATGTCTGATGTGTCATATGTCTTGAGGTCTTTGTAGGTCCAAGCGAACGCATCAGCAAAATCACTCAGCAACTTAGTATATTCGGTCTTCTGCTCCTCAGTCAAACTTCTTGAAAGCTTGACCAATTTAGGCTCCTCAGTTGTGCCTATGTTGCACTCAGCTGTATCAGCATCATCACCTGAGATTCTTCCCCTTACTGCCACATCATTTCCATCGAACGATCTTTCTAATGGGATCAGACCTCTTGGTATGTGATTGCACGGTAGTTGAATAATCTGGTGGTTAGCCATTTCATTCAAAAATTCCTCAGGGTGGTGGTCACTTTCCACGTCAGAATCCTCATCTATGTGTGACGCAGAAAAGTCATCAATGGATTGGACAAATTTCTCGATCTCCGGATCATCTTCAAATACCTTCCAATGTTTGACATTGTCTGGTACAGAGGGTCTGTATCTTATTTCTACATCGGACCCAGCAGTGGGTAGCACAGGAACTTCGAGCAGACTAGCTGAGAAAGCTAGGAAATTGACTGGAGCATTTTCTTCCCTTGGAATGAAAGAGATGTTGAAGGCCAAGAAGAAACTATCAATTAGAAACCATACCTTGTTACTGTAATTCTTGAGTCGAGGATGCTTGGTCTGATAAACGCTTTTGACCTGCTGGACAATCAACTCTGCATCTCCAAACACAGCCATCTCCCTTATTCCCATCTCCTTTGTAGCTCTTAATCCCAGAACCAGAGCCTCATACTCTGCCACATTGTTGGTGACTTCAAATTCCATCTTGTATGACAGAGATATGGTCTCTTGAGAAGGGGATTTGAATACCACTCCGGCACCTGCACCTATACTGGAAGAAGCTCCATCAAAGAACATCTTCCAAACACAGGTGGTAGGAGGGGTGTTCTCCTGATTAAGACTGAGCTGCTTTCTAATCTGCAGAGGAGCCTCAGGGGTGTTGGTAAGCTGTAGTCAACTAGAGCCTAAATCAGTGTCCAAGGCATAGATGGGATGGTTGGTAGGGTTGGCTTCATCACTGATTATGTAGGCCAGTTGGGCTTCTCTGTACAGTCTCCTATGTTCCCCTCCAAAGACTGGAATGGTGGCATATGTGAGGTCCATCTAAAGGGTTCCCCCCAGTCTTTTAATCCAATATCTTGACAACAACATTCGAAACTTGGGGGGAACATCAGCCACCACAATATCCATGACCATACTCTTCATGGGAAGCTGAAACAAAGAGACTACCAGGTCCTTAATGACTCCCAAACATTGCACCCTCCTAGAGTCAAAAGAATAGAGGTCATGATAGGCCTGGGTGACTTCTAGTCCCAACTCCTTCATAACAGTTTTGGGCATGAGGTTGTGAGAGGCTCCTGAATCCATAAGGCAATTATGAAGCACTTTGTCATGTATGCTCAGGGATGTGTAGAAGGGAGGGGATGAATCATCTATGTCTTCTACCATGGGACCTAGGACAACTGCAGGCCTTTCATCTTGGAGGTTTATGGAGTCTGTAAGAGGGTATGAGGCTTCGGACTTCAAAAGCTCAGAAAAACATTTTTTGAATTTGCCATGTTTAATTAACTCAGTGAGTGGCACAGAAATTCTGATCTTTTGAAGCTCATGTTCAAAATTGAAAGAAGACATGGGCTTTGCGATTTCTCTAATTTCAGGAACATGATTATGGACAATGGGAGAAAGAGGTTGAGCTTTCTTACCTCTTTGAGCGTCTGCTACTTCATTAGCAGGTTTCTCTACTCTAGTGGATGGCTCAGGAACATCAGGTGCTTCTCTTTTGTCGGACCTCAGGTTATATCTGCCTCAGCCACCACTAGCTTTGTCTTCTTTGCTCAATTCATTTAGCTGACTGTTTAGGAGAGACTCATATGCTGATTGGGTCAGATGGGGAAAGGGGGGAGTGACCTCTAAACTGTGGATTTTGGGCTCAGGCTCGTCTGTTTCCCTTTCTTCTTCATTGGCCACAAAATTGTTCTGGAAGGGAGCCTGAATTCTTTGGTCGTCCCTGTCTCTCTCCTTCTCTATGTGCATAGTTGGGGGAGAAAAATTATTTGGCCTTCTGAAACCTCCTCTGTTCTTGGTGGGTTGAGGGTTCTTGTTCATTTGTTTCCTCTCCACCTTTAGTCTCTCCATCTCTTCTTTCAAAAAGCTCATCACCTGGGTCAGCTCATTCGCTTGTGGGTGGGGCAGTGATGGTCCGGAAGTTGAGGCTTCTGATTTTCCGTTTCTTTTGTCTGCGTCGGCCTCGTTCCTTAGTCTGTCAGCTGCTAGTATGTTGGATTCCACTTCTATAACTGCATCTTGTATCTGAGCTAAATAGGTGGCTCTTCTTTCTCTTAATAAAAGACAGAAATCAGGGTCAAATGCACCAACATAGGAAATCTGAGCAGATGCTTCAGAGGGCTTTACCTCTGCAGGAATCTTGTTATACATCTTATTGAATCTTTTGGAGAAGTCAGAGACCGACTCTCCTTCCTGCTTCTTCAGAGACCCAAACTCAGTCATGTAATATATGTAATATTTTCTATCTCCCCACTGTCTCAAGAAAACAGTATCCAGAGCTTCGATCCCAGCAATAGATCCAGGGGCCAGTCCCCTAAACCATTTTCTAACTTCACCATCCAAGCTCTGAACAAAGACTCTCATCCAGACATCTTCATTTTCAATGTTCAAATTGTCTGCATAACTGTAGAAAGCAGCCAGGTTCTCTTCTGCAGTTATGTCTCCTTCCCTGGTGAACTTGGGCATGTACTTCAAGTAGTCTCCAGCAGGGAGAGGATTCATAGGGTGAGGAAGGATTAAGGGAGCATATCTAGCAGCGACTATGGTATCCATTCTAGTCAGGGGGGGATTAGCACCAACCATAGGGATATTAGGTGGAGGATAACTAGGAGGAGAAGGAGTGTGACCGGGAGATGTCGGGAAAAAGGTTCTCATGGGAGACGAGGGGGAAAACAGAGAGAGGTCTAACGGACCAGAATACACAGCTGCTTCTCTCTGTGCAACAGTAGTAATAGACAAAGGGGAAGTGAAACCTTTTGAGAAATGTTGGTGTGGAGGCACAGCTTCTAGGGAAGGGGGAGTGACAAGGATCTCTCCCTATGACACTAGACCAGGAGGAGAAAACTCAGCAGGAACACTCCCAAAATTCAGAAAATGAGAAACCTCAGAGGGAGGGTGACTAGGAAGCTGAGAGGAAGAAAGTGGAGTCTTTACAGAAGGAGGTGGGGAAATCCCTGTTTCGGCGATGGAAACCTCTTTCACAGAGATCTTTCCCTTTCTGCGCGCTGCTTCTGAGTGAGCCGCCGGTGTCACTAGGGGCAAGTGTGGATTAGACCTCGTGTGTCTATCTCTCGAAGCCACAGTTGATAGAGCAGGTTCTCCCCAGCGGAGTCGTCACAATGGAGTCGCCAGGTGAATAGTAGCAATCTTCAAGTTCTGATATCTAATGCACCTTCAGAATCAGTTGATCTTTGTTGTTCAAATCAGGGGAAAATATTCAACTTCGTCCCCGGCAACGGCGCCAGAAATGTTGGTGTGGAGGCCCATTGACTAGGCCGCTAAAAACTTCATTTCCTTCCAGATACTGCAAACTGTAGTTATTGTTTGAAAATACTTCAAGGATCTTGAAAGGCCTGAACCAGAGGGCATCAAATTTGCTGTGTTTGCCCTTTTCCTGTCTGGGTGCATCCCATTTGAGCACCAGGTCATCCTGTTTAAATTCTTTCTTTCTGTTCTTCCTGTCAAAGGCCTGCTTGATCTTATGCTGATGATTTTAGGCTCTGTCCAAGATCTGCTCTCTGATCTGTTGCACTTCCACCATCTGGTGAATTCTTCTGAGCACATGGTTAGGTTCCCCCTCAAAGTCCTGAAGGAGATTTGCCATAGGTAAGGCGAGCTGAGTGGGGAGAATGGCCTCTATTCCATAAACCAGTTGAAAAGGTGAGATGCCCAGTGATTTCTTTGTTGTTACCCGATCAACCTAAAGGTCAAATTTGAGCTTTGAGTCCCAAGCCCTTTTATTGTCCTCCAATAGCTTTTTGATGAGCTTGATTAGGATTTTATTGGAGGACTTTTCTAGTCCGTTTCCTTGAGGATAATAGGGAGTGGAGTGAATTAATGCAATCTGGAACTGTTCACAGAATTTGACCAGAGGCTCAGACCTGAAGGAGGAGGCATTGTCAGTGACAATCCTGCTTGGGCAACCAAATCTGACTATGATGTCCTCCAAGAGGCTGATGACCACTTTATGAGAAGTACTCCTGGTAGGGACAGCCTCTATCCACTTGGTGAAATAATCAGTCCCAGTGAGGATCCATCTGTGCTGGCCACTTGAGGGAGGATGAATCTCTCCGATGAAATCCAATCCCCACTGCTGAAAGGGTGCTGAAACTACTACAGGATTTAATTGCAGAGATGTGAACTGCTGCTTACCTGAGAACTTCTGGCATTTGATGCACGCCCTGACTTCCCTGCAGACATCAGGAAATAAGGTGGGCCAATAATATCCAGCTCGGAGGATCTTGTGAGCTGTGGTCTTCCAGAAATAATGGCCGCCGCAGAGACCATCATGGAAATCGGTCATGACCTTCTCGGCTTGTTGTGGATCGAGACACCTTAGTAATACTCCCAGAGGATCTTTCCAATACAAGGCTTGGTCAATAAGGCAATATCTGACCGCTTTGAGTTTTAAAGCCCTGGCCTTGCTTTTTCCCAATCCATCAGGGGTCTTTAATTCTTTCAGAAAGTACAAGATGTCCTTGTACCAGGGGCATGCTACTAATGGTATGATGGTTTGGGAATCCTTGTCGGATGACTCAGCTCGTTCGTTGATGAAGTTAATTCCCAAGGCCTCACAGTTGGATTCAGCCAGCAGCTTGGCCAAACCTTGCCCCTTTATCAACTTGGTGGGCTTAATATCCAGATCAAATTCTAAGATCTTGGCGATCCATCTACCCCTTCTTCCGTCTATGTTATACTGTATAAGAATGTCCTTCACAGAGGTCGAAGGGACATATGCGGTGATCTTCGAATGCAAGATATAGACTCTGAAAGCTTTGAGAGCTTTCACCAAGGCATAGGCCCGCTTCTCCATGATCTCGTACCGGAGTTCTGCATCTCTCATCGCCTTGCTAAAGAAAGAAATAGGTTTTTCTTACCCTTTATCATTTTTCTGCAGCAAAACTGCCGCTACTGTATCACAGGAAGAAAAAGAAAATATCAGAAAGTCTTTGGAATAATCGGGACTGATTAGCACAGGTGCTTCAGTCAACGCCTTCTTTATTTGGGCAAAAGACTCTCTGGGTTCAGGAGTCCATTTTATTTCATGGCCCTTCCTGAGCATGGCCGTAATATGTTTCACCAACTTAGCAAAATTTGAAACGAACTTCCTCAGGAAATTAATCCTCCCCAAAAATGCCTAAACCTCTTTCTTAGATCTGGGAAGTGACAGGGCCTGAATTGCTTCTACTCTGTCACGATCAATTCTCACCCCTTCTCCTGATACTATATGGCCTAATAGTTTTCCCTCCATAGAAAACAGTGATTTTTTGGGGTTTAAAGATAGGCCATACCTCCGACGCTTTAGGAAAACTCTTTTTAAGTGGCAGCGGTGCTCTTTATCAATCTTGGAGAAGACTGTGATGTCGTCCAGATAAATCACCACGAACTTATCTTTTTCTCTGATGAAGGCTATTTCCATGGCTCGCTGAAAAGTTGCTCCTGCATTCATCAGCCCGAAAGGCATTTTGGCATACATGAATGTGCCCCAAGGGGTGGTGAAGGTTGTTTATTCCCTGTCCTCAGGCATGATTGATATCTGATTGTAGCCAGAGAAACCATCAATCATGGATATTATGGAAGCACCAGTGACCTTCTGTAATATGTTCTCCATGTTGGGCAGAGGGTAATTATCTTTCCTTGAGCTTCTATTCAGGTTTCTGAAATTGACACAGAGTCTGATTTCGCCACATTTCTTTCTTACTGGGACCAAATTGGCCACCTAGTCAGAATATCTCAAGGGGACGATGATATGAGCATCCAACAACTTTTTCACTTCCCTCTCTATGATAGGTAGCAGCATGGGATTTATCTGCCTCAGCTTCTGCTTGAATGGCTTAGCCTCCTCTTTTAGCGGGATCTTGTGCTCAATGAATGATGTGTCATATGTCTTGAGGTCTTCGTAGGTCCAAGAGAACACATCAACAAACTCCCTCAGCAACTTAGTATATTTGGTCTTCTGCTCCTCAGTCAAAATTCTTGACAGCTTGAACAATTTAGGCTCCTCAGGTGTGCCAATGTTGCACTCAGCAGTATCAGCATCATCACCTGAGATTCTTCCCCTTACTGCCACATCATTTCCATCAAACGATCTTTCTAATGGGATCAGACCTCTTGGTATGTGCTTGCTCGGTAGTTGAATAATCTGGTGGTTAGCCATTTCATTCAAAAATTCCTTAGGGTGGTGGTCACTTTCCACGTCAGAATCCTCATCTATGTGTGACGCAGAAAAGTCATCAATGGATTGGAGGAATTTCTCGATCTCCGGATCATCTTCAAATACCTTCAAATGTTTGACATTGTCTGGTACAGAGGGTCTGTATCTTATTTCTACATCGGACCCAGCAGTGGGCAGCGCAGGAACTTTGAGTAGACTAGCTGAGAAAGCTAGGAAATTGATTGGAGCATTTTCTTCCCTTGGAATGAAAGAGATGTTGAAGGCCAAGAAGAAACTATCAATTAGATCCCATACCTTGTTCCTGTAATTCTTGAGTCGAGGATGCTTGGTCTGATAAACACTTTTGACCTGCTGGACAATCAGCTATGCATCTCCAAACACAACCATCTCCCTTATTCCCATCTCCTTTGCAGCTCTTAATCCCAGAACCAGAGCCTCATACTCTACCACATTGTTGGTGACTTCAAATTCCAGCTTGTATGACAGAGATATGGTCTCTTGAGAAGGGGATTTGAATACCACTCCGACACCTGCACCGATACTGGAAGAAGCTCCATCAAAGAACATCTTCCAAACAGAGGTGGTAGGAGGGGTGTTCTCCTGATTAAGACTGAGCTGCTTTCTAATCTGCAGAGGAGCCTCAGGGGTGTTGGTAAGATGTAGTAAACTAGAGCCTAAATCAGTGTCCAAGGCATAGATGGGATGATTGGTAGGGTTGGCTTCATCACTGATTATGTAGGCCAGTTGGGCTTCTCTGTACAATCTCCTATGTTCCCCTCCAAAGACTGGAATGGTGGCATATGTGAGGTCCATCTACAGGGTTCCCCCCAGTCTTTTAATCCAAGATCTTGACAACAACATTCCAAACTTGGGGGGAACATCAGCCACCACAATATCCATGACCATACTCTTCATGGGAAGCTGAAACAAAGAGACTACCATGTCCTTAATGACTCCCAAACATTGCACCCTCCTAGAGTCAAAAGAATAGAGGTCATGATAGGCCCGGGTGACTTCTAGTCCCAACTCCTCCATAACAATTTTGGGCATGAGGTTGTGAGAGGCTCCTGAATCCATAAGGCAATTATGAAGCACTTTGTCATGTATGCTCAGGGATGTGTAGAAGGGAGGGGATGAATCATCTATGTCTTCTACCATGGGACCTAGGAAAACTGCAGGCCTTTCATCTTGGAGGTTTATGGAGTCTATAAGAGGGTATGAGGCTTCGGACTTCAAAAGCTCAGAAAAACATTTTTTGAATTTGCCATGTTTAATTAACTCAGTGAGTGGCACAAAAATTCTGATCTTTTGAATCTCATGTTCAAAATTGAAAGAAGACATGGGCTTTGGGATTTCTCTAATTTCAGGAAGATGATTATGGACAATGGGAGAAAGAGGTTGATCTTTCTTACCTCTTTGAGCGTCTGCTACTTCATTAGCAAGTTTCTCTATTCTAGTGGATGGCTCAGGAACATCAGGTGCTGCTCTTTTGTCGGACCTTAGGTTATATCTGCCTCGACCACCACTAGCTTTGTCTTCTTTGCTCAATTCATTTAGCTGACTGTTTAGGAGAGACTCATATGCTGATTGGGTCAGATGGGGAAAGGGGGGAGTGACCTCTAAACTGTGGATTTTGGGCTCAGGCTCGTCTCTTTCCCTTTCTTGTTCATTGGCCACAAAATTGTTCTGGAAGGGAGCCTGAATTCTTTGGTCATCCCTGTCTCTCTCCTTCTCTCTGTGCATAGTTGGGGGAGCAAAATTATTTGGCCTTCTGAAACCTCCTCTGTTCTTGGTGGGTTGAGGGTTCTTGTACGTTTGTTTCCTCTCCACCTTTAGTCTCTCCATCTCTTCTTTCAAAAATCTCATCACCTGAGTCAGCTCATTCGCTTGTGGGTGGGGCAGTGATGGTCTAGAAGTTGAGGCTTCTGATTTTCCCTTTCTTTTGTCTGCGTCGGCCTGGTTCCTTAGTCTGTCAGCTTCTAGTATGTTGGATTCCACTTCTATAACTGCATCTTGCATCTGAGCTAAATAGGTCGCTCTTCTTTTTCTTAATAAAAGACAGAAATCAGGGTCAAATGCACCAACATAGGAAATCTGAGCAGATGCTTCAGAGGGATTTACCTCTGCAGAAATCTTGTTATACATCTTATTGAATATTTTGGAGAAGTCAGAGACCGACTCTCCTTCCTGCTTCTTCAGAGACCCAAACTCAGTCATGTAATATATGTAATATTTTCTATCTCCCCACTGTCTCAAGAAAACAGTATCCAGAGCTTCGATCCCAGCAATAGATCCAGGGGCCAGTCCCCTAAACCATTTTCTAACTTCACCATCCAAGCTTTGAACAAAGACTCTCATCCAGACATCTTCATTTTCAATGTTCAAATTGTCTGCATAATTGTAGAAATCAGCCAGGTTCTCTTCTGCAGTTATGTCTCCTTCCCCGGTGAACTTGGGCATGTACTTCAAGTAGTCTCCAGCAGGGAGAGGATTCATAGGGTGAGGAAGGATTAAGGGAGCATATCTAGCAGCGACTATGATATCCATTCTAGTCAGGGGGGGATTAGCACCAACCATAGGGATATTAGGTGGAGGATAACTAGGAGGAGAAGGAGTGTGATCGGGAGATGTCGGGAAAAAGGTTCTCATGGGAGACGAGGGGGAAAACAGTGAGCGGTCTAACGGACCAGAATACGCAGCTGCTTCTCTCTGTGCAACAATAGTAATAGACAAAGGGGAAGTGAAACCTTCTGAGAAATGTTGGTGTGGATGCATAGTTTCTAGGGAAGGGGGAGTGACAAGGATCTCTCCCTATGACACTAGACTAGGAGGAGAAAACTCAGCATGAACACTCCCAAAATTCAGAAAATGAGAAACCTCAGAGGAAGGGTGACTAGGAAGCTGAGAGGAAGAAAGTGGAGTCTTTACAGAAGGAGGTGGGGAAATGCCTGTTTCGGCGATGGAAACCTCTTTCATAGAGCTCTTTCCCTCTCTGCACGCTGCCTTTGAGTGAGCTGCCGGTGTCGCTAGGGGCAAGTGTGGATTAGACCTCGTGTGTCTGTCTCTCGAAGCCACAGTTGATAGAGCAGGTTCTCCCCAGCGGAGTCGTCACAATGGAGTCGCCAGGTGCACAGTAGCAATCTTCAAGTTCTGATATCAAATGCACCTTCAGAATCAGTTGATCTTTGTTGTTCAAATCAGGGGAAAATATTCAACTTCGTCCCCGCCAACGGCGCCAGAAATGTTGGTGTGGAGGCCCATTGACTGGGCCGCTAAAAACTTCATTTCCTTCCAGATACTGCAAACTGTAGTTATTGTTTGAAAATACTTCAAGGATATTGAAAGGCCCGAACCAGAGGGCATCAAATTTGTGTGTTTTCCCTTTTCCTGTCTGGGTGCATCCCATTTGAGCACCAGGTCATCCTGTTTAAATTCTTTCTTTTTGTTCTTCCTGTCAAAGGCCTGCCTGATCTTCTGCTGATGATTGTAGGCTCTGTCCAAGATCTGCTCTCTGATCTGTTGCACTTCCACCATCTGGTGAATTCTTCTGAGCACATGGTTAGGTTCCCCCTCAAAGTCCTGAAGGAGATTTGCCATAGGTAAGGCGAGCTGAGTGGGGAGAATGGCCTCTATTCCATAAACCAGTTGAAAAGGTGAGATGCCCAGTGATTTCTTTGTTGTTACCCGATCAGCCTAAAGGGCAAATTTGAGCTTTGAGTCCCAAGCCCTTTTATCGTCCTCCAATTGCTTTTTGATGAGCTTGATTAGGATTTTATTGGAGGACTTTTCTAGTCCGTTTCCTTGAGGATAATAGGGAGTGGAGTGAATTAATGCAATCTAGAACTGTTCACAGAATTTGACCAGAGGCTCAGACCTGAAGGAGGAGGCATTGTCAGTGACAATCCTGCTTGGGCAACCAAATCTGACTATGATGTCCTCCAAGAGGCTGATGACCACTTTCTGAGAAGTACTCCTGGTAGGGACAACCTCTATCCACTTGGTGAAATAATCAGTCCCAGTGAGGATCCATCTGTGCTGGCCACTTGAGGGAGGATGAATCTCTCCGATGAAATCCAATCCCCACTGCTGAAAGGGTGCTAGAACTACTACAGGATTTAATGGCAGAGATGTGAACTGCTACTTACCTGAGAACTTCTGGCATTTGATGCATGCCCTGACTTCCCTGCAGACATCAAGAAATAAGGTGGGCCAATAATACCCAGCTCGGAGGATCTTGTGAGCTATGGTCTTCCAGAAATAATGGTCGCCGCAGAGACCATCATGGAAATCGGTCATGACCTTCTCGGCTTGCTGTGGATCGAGACACCTTAGTAATACTCCCAGAGGATCTTTCCAATACAAGGCTTGGTCAATAAGGCAATATATGACCGCTTTGAGTTTTAAAGCCCTGGCCTTGCTTTTTCCCAATTCATCAGGGGTCTTTAATTCTTTCAGAAAGTACAAGATGTCCTTGTACCAGGGGCATGCTGCTAATGGTATGATGGTTTGGGAATCCTTGTCGGATGACTCAGATCGTTCATTGATGAAGTTAATACCCAAGGACTCACAGTTGGATTCAGCCAACAGCTTGGCCAAACCTTGCCCCTTTATCAACTTGGTGGGCTTAATATCCAGATCAAATTCTAAGATCTTGGCGATCCATCTACCCCTTCTTCCGTCTATGTCAGACTGTATAAGAATGTCCTTCACAGAGTTCGAAGGGACATATGCAGTGATATTCGAATGCAAGATATAGACTCTGAAAGCTTTGAGAGCTTTCACCAAGGCATAGGCCTGCTTCTCCATGATCTCATACCGGAGTTCTGCATCTCTCATCGCCTTGCTAAAGAAAGAAATAGGTTTTTCTTACCCTTTATCATTTTTCTGCAACAAAACTGCCGCTACTGTATCACAGGAAGCAAAAGAAAATATCAAAAAGTCTTTGGAATAATCGAGACTGATTAGCACAGGTGCTTCAGTCAACGCCTTCTTTATTTGGGCAAAAGACTCTCTGGGTTCAGGAGTCCATTTTATTTCATGGCCCCTCCTGAGCATGTCCGTAATATGTTTCACCAACTCAGCAAAATTTGAAACGAACCTCCTCAGGAAATTAATCCTCCCCAAAAATGCCTGAACCTCTTTCTTAGATCTGGGAAGTGATAGGGCCTGAATTGCTTCTACTCTGTCAGGATCAATTCTCACCCCTTCTGCTAATACTATAGGGCCTAATAGTTTTCCCTCCTTCATAGAAAACAATGATTTTTTGGGGTTTAATGACAGGCCATACCTCCGACACTTCAGGGAAACTCTTTTTAAGTGGCAGCGGTGCTCTTTATCAATCTTGTAGAAGACTGTGATGTCGTCTAGATAAATCACCACGAACTTATCTTTTTCTCTGATGAAGGCTATTTCCATGGCTCGCTGAAAAGTTGCTCCTGCATTCATCAGCCCGAAAGGCATTTTGGCATACATGAATGTGCCCCAAGGGGTGGTGAAGGTTGTTTATTCCTTGTCCTCAGGCATGACTGATATCTGATTGTAGCCAGAGAAACCATCAATCATGGATATTATAGAAGCACCAGTGACCTTCTGTAATATGTGCTCCATGTTGGGCAGAGGGTAATTATCTTTCCTTGAGCTTCTATTCAGGTTTCTGAAATTGACACAGAGTCTGATTTCACCACTTTTCTTTCTTACTGGGACCAAATTGGCCACCTAGTCAGAATATCTCAAGGGGACGATGATATGAGCATCCAACAGCTTTTTCACTTCCCTCTCTATGATAGGTAGCAGCATGGGATTTATCTGCGTCAGCTTCTGCTTGAATGGCTTAGCCTCCTCTTTTAGCAGGATCTTGTGCTCAATGAATGATGTGTCATATGTCTTGAGGTCTTCGTAGGTCCAAGTGAACACATCAACAAACTCCCTCAGCAACTTAGTATATTCGGTCTTCTGCTCCTCAGTCAAAATTCTTGACAGCTTGAACAATTTAGGCTCCTCAGGTGTGCCAATGTTGCACTCAGCTGTATCAGCATCATCACCTGAGATTCTTCCCCTTACTGCCACATCATTTCCATCGAACGATCTTTCTAATGGGATCAGACCTCTTGGTATGTGCTTGCTCGGTAGTTGAATAATCTGGTGGTTAGCCATTTCATTCAAAAATTCCTCAGGGTGGTGGTCACTTTCCACGTCAGAATCCTCATCTATGTGTGACGCAAAAAAGTCATCAATGGATTGGAGGAATTTCTCGATCTCCGGGTCATCTTCAAATACCTTCAAATGTTTGACATTGTCTGGTACAGAGGGTCTGTATCTTATTTCTACATCGGACTCAGCAGTGGGCAGCGCAGGAACTTTGAGTAGACTAGCTGAGAAAGCTAGGAAATCGACTGGAGCATTTTCTTCCCTTGGAATGAAAGAGATGTTGAAGGCCAAGAAGAAACTATCAATTAGATCCCATACCTCGTTCCTGTAATTCTTGAGTCGAGGATGCTTGGTCTGATAAACGCTTTTGACCTGCTGGACAATCAGCTCTGCATCTCCAAACATAACCATCTCCCTTATTCCCATCTTGTTTGTAGCTCTTAATCCTAGAACCAGAGCCTCATACTCTACCACATTGTTGGTGACTTCAAATTCCAGCTTGTATGACAGAGATATGGTCTCTTGAGAAGGGGATTTGAATACCACTCCGGCACCTGCACCTATACTGGAAGAAGCTCCATCAAAGAACATGTTCCAAACAGAGGTGGTAGGTGGGTTGTTCTCCTGATTAAGACTGAGCTTCTTTCTAATCTGTAGAGGAGCCTCAGGGGTGTTGGTAAGCTGTAGTAAACTGGAGCCTAAATCAGTGTCCAAGGCATAGATGGGATGGTTGGTAGGGTTGGATTCATCACTGATTATGTAGGCCAGTTGGGCTTCTCTGTACAGTCTCCTATGTTCCCCTCCAAAGAATGGAATGGTGGAATATGTGAGGTCCATCTGCAGGGTTCCCCTCAGTCTTTTAATCCAAGATCTTGACAACAACATGCCAAACTTGGGGGGAACATCAGCCACCACAATATCCATGACCATACTCTTCATGGGAAGCTGAAACAAGGAGACTGCCAGGTCCTTAATGACTCCCAAACATTGTACCCTCCTAGAGTCAAAATAATAGAGGTCGTGATAGGCCTGGGTCACTTCTAGTCCCAACTCCTCCATAACAGTTTTGGGCATGAGGTTGTGAGAGGCCCCTGAATCCATAAGCCAATTATGAAGCACTTTGTCATGTATGTTCAGGGATGTGTAGAAGGGAGGGGATGAATCATCTATGTCTTCTACCATGGGACCTAGGACAACTGAAGGCCTTTCATCCTAGAGGTTTATGGAGTTTGTAAGAGGGTATGAGGCTTCGGACTTCAACAGCTCAGAAAAACATTTTTTGAATTCCCCATGTTTAATTAACTCAGTGAGTGGCACAGGAATTCTGATCTTTTGAATCTCATGTTCGAAATTGAAAGAAGACATGGGCTTTGGGATTTCTCTAATTTTAGGAACATGATTATGGACAATGGGAGAAAGAAGTTGAGCTTTCTTACCTCTTTGAGCGTCTGCTACTTCATTAGCAGGTTTCTCTGTTCTAGTGGATGGCTCAGGAACATCAGGTGCTGCTCTTTTGTCAGACCTCAAGTTATATCTGCCTCGGCCACCACTAGCTTTGTCTTCTTTGCTCAATTCATTTAGCTGACTGTTTAGGAGAGACTCCTCATATGCTGATTGGGTTAGATGGGGAAAGGGGGGAGTGACTTCTAAACTGTGGATTTTGGGCTCAGGCTCGTCTGTTTCCATTTCTTGTTCATTGGCCACAAAATTGTTCTGGAAGGGAGCCTGAATTCTTTGGTCGTCGCTGTCTCTCTCCTTCTCTCTGTGCATAGTTGGGGGAGAAAAATTATTTGGCCTTCTGAAACCTCCTCTGTTCTCGGTGGTTTGAGGGTTCTTGTTCATTTGTTTCCTCTCCACCTTTAGTCTCTCCATCTCTTCTTTCAGAAAGCTCATCACCTGGGTCAGCTCATTTGCTTATGGGTGGGGCAGTGATGGTCCAGAAGTTGAGGCTTCTGATTTTCCCTTTCTTCTGTCTGCGTTAGCCTGGTTCCTCAGTCTGTCAGCTGCTAGTATGTTGGATTCCACTTCTATAGCTGCATCTTGCATATGAGCTAAATAGGTGTCTCTTCTTTCTCTTAATAAAAGACAGAAATCAGGGTCAAATGCACCAACATAGGAAATATGAGCAGATGCTTCAGAGGGATTTACCTCTGCAGGAATCTTGTTATACATCTTATTGACTCTTTTGGAGAAGTCAGAGACCGACTCTCCTTCCTGCTTCTTTAGAGACCCAAACTCAGTTATGTAATACATGTAATCTTTTCTATCTCCCCACTGTCTCAAGAAAACAATATCCAGAGCTTCGATCCCAACAATAGATCCAGGGGCCAGTCCCCTAAACCATTTTCTAACTTCACCATACAAGTTCTGAACAAGGAATCTCATCCAGACATCTTCATTTTCAATGTTCAAATTGTCTGCATAACTGTAGAAAGCATCCAGGTGCTCTTCTGCAGTCATGTCTCCTTCCCCGGTGAACTTGGGCATGTACTTCAAGTAGTCTCCAGCAGAGAGAGGATTCATAGGGTGAGGAAGGTTTAAGGGAGCATATCTAGCAGCGACTATGGCATCCATTCTGGTCGGGGGGGATTAGCACCAGTCATAGGGATATTAGGTGGAGGATAACTAGGAGGAGAAGGAGTGTGACCGGGAGATGTCGGGAAAAAGGTTCTCATGGGAGACGAGGGGGAAAACAGAGAGAGGTCTAACGGACCAGAATACCCAGTTGCTTCTCTCTGTGCAACAGTAGTAATAGACAAAGGGGTAGTGAAACCTTCTGAGAAATGTTGGTGTGGAGGCACAGCTTCCAGGGAAGGGGGAGTGACAAGGATCTCTCCCTCTGACACTAGACCATGAGGAGAAAACTCAGCAGGAACACTCCCAAAATTCAGAAAACGAGAAACCTCAGAGGGAGGGTGACTAGGAAGTTGAGAGGAAGAAAGTGGTGTCTTTACAGAAGGAGGTGGGGAAATGCCTGTTTCGGCGATGGAAACCTCTTTCACAGAGCTCTTTCCCTTTTTGCGCGTTGCTTTTGAGTCAGCTCCCGGTGTTGCTAGGGGCAAGTGTGGATTAGATCTCGTGTGTCTGTCTCTCGAAGCCACAGTTGATAGAGTAGGTTCTCCCCAACGGAGTCGTCACAATGGAGTCACCAGGTGCACAGTAGGAATCTTCAAGTTCTGATATCTGATGCACCTTCAGAATCAGTTGATCTTTGTTGTTCAAATCCGGGGAAAATATTCAACTTCGTCCCCGGAAACGACCCCATAAATGTTGGTGTGGAGGCCCATTGACTGGGCCGCTAAAAACTTCATTTCCTTCCAGATCCTGCAAACTGTAGGTATTTTTTGAAAATACTTCAAGGATCTTGAAAGGCCCGAACCAGAGGGCATCAAATTTGCATGTGTTTGCCCTTTTCCTATCTGGGTGCATCCCATTTGAGCACCAGGTCATCCTGTTTGAATTCTTTCTTTCTGTTCTTCCTGTCAAAGGCATGCTTGATCTTCTGCTGATGATTGTAGGCTCTGTCCAAGATATGCTCTCTGATCTGCTGCAATTCCACCATCTGATGAATTCTTCTGAGCACATGGTTAGGTTCCCCCTCAAAGTCCTGAAGAAGATTTGCCACAGGTAAGGCGAGCTGAGTGCGGAAAACGACCTCTATTCCATAAACCAGTTGAAAAGGTGAGATGCCCAGTGATTTCTTTGTTGTTACCCGATCATCCTAAAGGGAAAATTTGAGCTTTGAGTCCCATGCCCTTTTATTCTCCTGCAATAGCTTTTTGATGAGCTTGATTAGGATTTTATTAGAGGACTCTGCCAATTCATTTCCTTGAGGATAGTAGGGATTGGAGTGAATTAATGCAACCTAGAACTATTCATAGAATTTGACCAGAGGCTCAGACCTGAAGGAGGAGGCATTGTCAGTGACAATCCTGCTTGGGCAACCAAATCTGACTATGATGTCCTCCAAGAGGATGATGACCACTTTGTGAGATGTACTCCTGGTAGGGACAACCTCTATCCACTTGGTGAAATAATCGGTCGCAGTGAGGATCCATCTGTGCTGGCCACTTGAGGGAGGATGAATCTCTTGTTGAAATCCAATCCCCACTGCTGAAAGGGTGCTGAAACTACTACAGGATTTAATGGCAGAGATGTGAGCTGCTGCTTACCCGAGATCTTCTGGCATTTGATGCACGCCATGACTTCTCTGCAGACATCAGGAAATAAGGTGGGCTAATAATACCCAGCTCGGAGGATCTTGTGAGCTATGGTCTTCCAGAAATAATGGCCGCCGCAGAGACCATCATGGAAATCGGTCATGACCTTCTGGGCTTGCTATGGATCGAGACACATTAGTAATACACCCAGAGGATCTTTCCAATACAAGGCTTGGTCAATAAGGCAATATCTGACCGCTTTGAGTTTTAAAGCCCTGGCCTTGCTTTTTCCCAATCCATCAGGGGGCTTTAATTCTTTCAGAAAGTACAAGATGTCCTTGTACCAGGGGCATGCTGCTAATGGTATGATGGTTTGGGAATCCTTGTCGAATGACTCAGCTCGTTCGTTGATGAAGTTAATTCCCAAGGCCTCACAGTTGGATTCAGCTAGCAGCTTGGCCAAACCTTGCCCCTTTATCAACTTTGTGGGCTTAATCTCCAGATCAAATTCTAGGATCTTGGCAATCCATATACCCCTTCTTCCGTCTATGTCAGGCTGTATAAGAATGTCCTTCACAGAGGTCGAAGGGACATATGCGGTGATCCTCGAATGCAAGATATAGACTCTGAAAGATTTGAGAGATTTCACCAAGGCATAGGCCTGCTTCTCCATGATCTCGTACCAGAGTTCTGCATCTCTTATCGCCTTGCTAAAGAAAGCAATAGGTTGTTCTTGCCCTTTATCATTTTTCTGCAACAAAACCGTCGCTACTGTATCACAGGAAGCAAAAGAAAATATCAGAAAGTCTTTGGAATAATCGGGACTGATTAGCACAGGTGCTTCAATCAACGCCTTCTTTATTTGGGTAAAAGACTCTCTGGGTTCAGGATTCCATTTTATTTCATGGCCCTTCCTGAGCATGGCCGTAATATGTTTCACCAACTCAGCAAAATTTGAAACGAACCTCCTCAGGAAATTAATCCTCCCCAAAAATGCCTGAACCTCTTTCTTAGATCTGGGAAGTGACAGGGCCTGAATTGCTTCTACTCTGTCAGGATCAATTCTCACCCCTTCTGCTGATACTATATGGCCTAATAGTTTTCCCTCCTTCATAGAAAACAATGATTTTTTGGGGTTTAAAGACAGGCCATACCTCCGACACTTCAGGAAAACTCTTTTTAAGTGGCAGCGGTGCTCTTTATCAGTCTTGGAGAAGACTATGATGATGTCCATATAAATCACCACGAACTTATCTTTTTCTCCGATGAAGGCTATGTCCATGGCTCGCTGAAAATTTGCTCCTACATTCATATGCCCGAAAGGCATTTTGGCATACATGAATGTGCCCTAAGGGGTGGTGAAGGCTGTTTTTTCCCTGTCCTCAGGCATGACTGATATCTGATTGTAGCCAGAGAAACCATCAGTCATGGATATTCTGGAAGCACCAGTGACCTTCTGTAATATGTGCTCCATGTTGGGCAGAGGGTAATTATCTTTCCTTGAGATTCTGTTCAGGTTTCTGAAATCGACACAGAGACTGATTTCGCCACTTTTCTTTCTTACTGAGACCAAATTGTCCACCCAGTCAGAATATCTCAAGGGGATGATGATCTGAGCATCCACCAACTTTTTCACTTCCCTCTCTATGACAGGTAGCAGCATGGGATTTATCTGCCTCATCTTCTGCTTGAATGGCTTAGCCTCCTCTTTTAGCAGGATCTTGTGCTCAATGACTGATGTGTCATATGTCTTGAGGTCTTCGTAGGTCCAAGCGAATACATCAGCAAACTTCCTCAGCAACTTAGTATATTCGGCCTTCTGCTCCTCAGTCAAACTTCTTGACATCTTGACCAATTTAGGCTCCCCAGGAGTGCCTATGTTGCACTCAGCTGTATCAGCATCATCACCTGATATTCTTCCCCTTACTGCCACATCATTTCCATCGAACAATATTTCTAATGGGATCAGACCTCTTGGTATGTGATTGCTCGGTAGTTGAATAATCTGGTGGTTAGCCATTTCATTCAAAAATTCCTCAGGGTGGTGGTCCCTTTCCATGTCAGCCTCTCACCAAAGAGCAAGTCCATTATCTCTCGTCTTCCTCCCCTTCCGCCATGTTCCCTCCTCTGTTGCCCTTCTCGCACCTCGCCACTTTTTTCACGCCCTCTATAGTCTGGTGTTACCACTCCTATCATGCGCCCCATCCTTCACGCTAGTGTCCACGCCCATTCGTCAATCCATTCAGTTATTCTAGGTGGCAGCGCGAGGAGTCTTCCATATCCCAAAATGCTGAGTTGGCCAGGTCGTCCTCAATCCCAAGAAGCAGTTATTGAAGCGGTTGGTGGTGGTTAGACACCGTCTCTGACATAATGGGAAAGCTCTGCAATGAATTAAAGGCATGTCGAGTCGCCGAAGAAACTGTCAGAAGATCGATCGCGTCTGCCATAAGTTGCACGACCATTCAAAGATTGTAGCTCCGTGTTGTCAGAAGCCATGCAGATGCAAAGCTTTCAATGCTACGTCTCGATTTTGTTGTTGTTGTTAGTTTGAGTATATGAAGGCGTTTTCACCATTTTTGTATCTATCGATGGTAGAGCTAAGCTTCCGACCGTAAAGTTTCAATAAATATTCTGGTTTCCTGGTTATGCCTCTGTGTTTGAGATTTCTTGGTTTATGACAAACAGTTCTCCTTTTTCCATCTATGTTCCATCTCATACTAGGGAGTCCACAGTCGAAGGATTCGCGTGGACTGAACAATCTTGTTATGATAAAGGATTTGTTATGACATTGTTGTGCCCCCTGGTCCTCTGTGTTTGAATGTAAAATGATTTTGCGTTTGGATGCTTTCTTCTCCAGTCTATTATGAACCGGATGTTTGTGATAGACCTTCGCACTCTTCTAATGCAAGTCTTTCCCCTACTCACCCTTTACTACGACTCACTTTTTAGAGTTTATCAAGACCTCACTCGTCCATGCATGCCTGGCCTAGTTTCTAAGTTGATACGATATCGTTTCTGAGTTTTCCTCCATTTGATCACCCTTCAAAACAAACTGTGACATTAAACTGATGGGCGTCGAGCTCTGCTCCTGCTAGCAATCCAGGAGTGACTTCCGGCTCCAACACCTGGGGCGTGAGAGCCGTGACTAAAGAGGTGGTCGATTGTTTTGCTTTGCCACGGTGGTGGCGAGGGTGGCCACTTCTTTACTGCGGAGGCGACGCAGGTGTGGCAGAAGATTCCATAGGTGATATTGTAGTTCCCCTATGCGGGGGTTGACTTCTGAGAGGATCAAGACATGGTGTTACCTCCAGGGGAGGTGTTTGGCCGTCGAGGTATGTTGATGATTTTGACATATATGTTTTGTGAGATAGCATGATATATATGTATGATATAGATGCTGATACTATTTGTTGTTTGTTTGTATGTGCAGATGTGGCACCTTGAGGGCACGAGGTGGAGTTGCGGAGAGCGTCAGCTCGCCAAGAGCCGAAGAGGCTGTCGCGGGGAGGGCCATGGGTCGAAGAGGAACATCAATGTGAGGAAGCTACGACAAGACTAGTTGATCCTGAGAGAGCAGCGAGGAGACGGCGGTTTGATGACCTTGGTGCCGGGCCATCACATGCTCCTCCGACGGATGCCGTAGTAGATTTTGAGGACATAAGCCATCGCTTGGAGGTGGTGTTATAGGGCGTGCCTGAGGGCATGTGGTCTCGTATCTAGGATGAGGGCATCTTGGAGTAGTGTGTGGGGATTCCGCCGCAATGGTGGGCCGTGGTTCGACGGGCAGTAGTAGATGGTGCTGCGATGACCGGACGACTACCTCTGGGGAAGGAGGGACCAGTAGGGGGTGGGGGACCACCGCCTGAGGGAGGGGCAGGAGGTGGTGTTCTAGAGGCACCTTGAGTAGTGCTCTATGTATTGTTGTATTTTTGTATATAGGCTGGTAAGCCCATTTTGTACCGAGGTGCTTCACTAGCCTGCAGATACTTGTATTTTTTGTATGTAAAAATTTGGATGGCACTGTGGACTGTTGTATATATACATGAGTATACATTTTGAGATCTATGTGGTGTTTACATGTGTTTTGTTAATGTGTTGATGATTTCTAATCTATATATGTTGCGACAGGTTGTTGATATGTTTATGTATGTGTAGAGGTAGCTTGATGTGATATATGCCAGTCTAACACAATATTAGCTAGGTTATCTGTTATTTGATTCAATTGTCTTGGAATATGTGTAAATGTAATGGAATCAAAATGCCGAGATAAAAGTCAAACCTGCAGGTATTTGCGAAAGAGGCAAGGATCGCGTACGCGGTACACATTGTTGAGTTGGAGAACGACTAGTTGAGAGTCGAGGAAGACGCTAAGATGACGAATATGATGATGTTGGGCATCGGCTAGGAGGCCAATGATGGTAGTGTATTTGGCTTGGTTGTTGGTCGCTGAACCCAAACAGATGTCACTCGAATGGAACATTTCATGTGAGGGGGTGCAGAGAGCCCAAGCGGCCGAAGCGAGATTTTGTGTCCAACGGCTGGTGCCATCGGCGTAACCAATGTGGTAGGCCGATGGAGGAATCATATGTCAATAGCATAAATGATAGTTTAGACATGAGGGATGGAAAAAAGATTAAAAACACTATAAAAGAAATAACCTAAAGTAGAATGACTATGTTTAAGAATAAAATTTCTTTAAGTATAACCCGTTGACGGGTTCTTTGAGAGAGAGACCTTCGAGAGAGGCTAGGATGTATGCGCCTTTGGTGAGGAAATGTTGGATAATATGTGGGCCATGCCATAGTGACTCAAATTTTCCATGGCCAAATGTATCATGAGCGATATCGTAGGCAAGGATGAGGTCGCCTTCACGAAATGAGCGAAGGTTGACATGTCGATCAAAGGTAGCCTTTGATCGTTTTTTAGTTGCCTCATTGTTCTGTAATGAAGATCGACGATTTTCATCCAAGAAATCTAAGTTCAGCAAGCGCTGCTCCATTGGAGTAGTGTCGGGTAATAGCTCAATTGCAGTGCGTGAGGTGGGAATTTCGCACTCGATGGGAAGAGTGGCCTCAACCCCATGGACTAGATGAAATGGTGTGAAACCAGTAGCTGTTTTCATAGCCGTACGGTAAGCCCATAGCGTAGAAAATAACATATTATGCCAATTGGTCTTATGTTTATTAAGTGTGTGCTATAACATGGTGTTGAGGACCTTGTTAACTGCTTTGACCTGTCCATTAGACTGTGGGTAATATGGTGAGGCAAACTCATGGGAGAATCCTAACCGAGATGAGAGTTCGACGAAAATGTCATTCTCGAAGTGTTTCCCGTGATCGAAAACAAGTTGGAGTGGTACTCCAATGCGAGATATGACGTGGTTAAAGAAAAAACATGCTGTGGTGTCAGCGGTGTTGTTGAAGGTCGGCATAGCTTCTGCCCATTTGGTGAAGTAATCGACCGCGACAACAATGTATTTGTGTCCATTGTTGGAGGGGGGATTACAAGTCATGAAGTCGATGCCCTATTTACAAAAAGGGCCGGTAGTGATGACTGGATGAAGAAGAGCAGGTGGTGCTCGGGCTTTGTTGGCGTAAAGTTGACACTTCTCACATTGTTTTACGGTGTGAGTGCAGTCGTGAAACAAGGTAGGCCAAAAGTAACCTGCTCAAATTATCTTCTGAGCAGTGGATATTCCCGAAAGATGGCCCCCACATGCACCACTGTGGTAGTTGTTCAAGACTCTATCGACCTCGTCAATGGTCAAGCATCGATGAAGAATGGTGTCGACCCCTCGCCGATATAAGATTTCTTTGATGAGGGGTTAGTGGGGGCCCTAGTGACGAATACGATGACGATCATCTCGGGAAAGGTGGTTACCAAAATTTTGAGTTTGGAGGTAGATGAAGAGGTTGCCATACCAAGGATCATATGAAGTGATGTAAAAGAGGTGTTCGTTGGGAAATTTGGTATTGACGAGGGCACTGGTTGTGTCAGAGGGGAAGGCCATGAGAAGTTCGGTGAGAATGAGGGATTTCTTTCTCTTGGGTGTTGAGAATTCAAGATCGTAGTCCTAGAGGATAATGATCCATCGAGCAAATTTTCTGTTAATTTGCCGACGATTGAGCAAGTATTGCATAGGGTTGGAATCTGCTATGACCTTAGTTGTGCAAAGCATAATGTAATGGCGCAGTTTCTGGACTACAAGGACGACTGCAAGAGCTAGTTTCTCTTTGTGTTTACACTTCAAGGGTGGACTTGAGAGGTTTTTACTAACGTAATAAATGACATGCTCATGATTGTCATCACCTAGCTGAACGAGAACTCCTTCTACTGAAATAGATGATGCTGATATGTAGAGGATATAGTCGCGATTGTAGTCAGGTGCACTAATTAAAGGGGCATTGGAGAGCGCCATTTTAAGATCATCAAATGACTATTGGGCATGTTCATCCTAGTTAAATGGGATGTTGTGATGTAGTAGGCAAAGGAAACCGTGTGCATGGATGGCGTAGTCTAGGACAAATCATCGTAGAAAGTTAGCCTTTCCTTGGAGGCTCTGAAGTTGACGTAAATTCTGGGGAGGTGGAATTTCAGTGATAGCTTGGACTTTGAGGGGGTCCACGGTAATACCGCTTTGGGAAATGATGAAGCCGAGGAGGCGCCCTGTGGTGATGCAAAATACACACTTGAGGGGATTCAAGCGGATGTTGTACTAACAACACCATTGGAAGATATTCGTAAATCATCAAGATGTTGGGTGCATTTCTTGGATCAAGCGGTGAGGTCGTCCAAGTAGGCGAGGATGATATGGGCTAGATCGTGAAAAATGTATGTTATCACCCGTTGGAAAGTTGCGGTAGCATTCTCTAAGCCAAAAGGCATGACACGATATGCAAAAGTACCCCAAGGGGTAGTGAATGTGGTTTTGTACTGATTAGCTGGGTGAATTTGAATTTGATTATAACCAGAGAAACCATCCATGAAGGATAGAGCCTCGTGGTCTGTGTAGTCATCGATAATTTGATCGATGAAAGGCATTGGAAAGTTGTATTTGGGACATGCATGATTGAGATCATGAAAGTCCATGCAGATGCAGATAGTGCCCTATTTTTTGTTAACGGGAACAGGGTTGGAAACCCATGATGTATAGGCGATGGGGTAGATGAACCCGACAACGTGTAATTTGTCAATTTCGGCTTTGATGGTCGCGGTTTTGGATGGGTGTAGCGGTCGTTGTTTTTGACGAACTGGTGTAATGTCGGGCTAGGTGTCAATGCGATGTTCGACGATAGAGGGATCGAGGCCAGGCATTTTCATGTATGACCAGGCAAAAATATCCCGATATTCCTGGAAGAGGGCTTTATAGGTGGTGATTTCTTGAGGAGTGCAAGCAGTTCCAATGGTGATTTCCTCGACGCCGCCATTTTTTATGGAAATGTCAATTTTAATGGTCAGGGAAATGTTGGCCATGTTGCCTTCTTCAAAAGCATCAGGGGCAGGAATGGGGTTTTTGAACCAGTCGATAGGCCCTGAGGGGATAAAATCCTTGGTTTCGACCGCGTAGATGGGGTGTTGGTTAGGAGGTGTGGAGGCTTCCTGTGGAAACAAGAGTGCGTGGTGGTGTAGTGCATCCCATGGGTAGTCAGGGTTGTTTAACTCTTCAAGTATTTACTCGTCACAGTTGAATTGGCAAGAATACAAGGTGTCATGAAGAGTTATATCGATGACTATTGGCGTGTGGCTACCCCCTGTGGATGAAGAAGCAGGGGGAACAACGCAAGGAAATTGCGAGGGTTCACTTGACATAAACCAAATGTCGAAGTACTGAGGAGTACCTGTGGTAGTTGGGTGTAAAATTTTCGTAGGAAAATGAGCGGGAGAGTTGGGGGGATTGGGGGGTGAATCCTCAGATAATTCATCCAAGAACCATGGAGGTGTTGGAAGGGCCTCAGGTTCAGGGGAAATGACATGAAGAACCTCTAGTGACTAGGTAAGGTCAACTATCGATTCGGTGGGTCTGTGAAGCAGGGACAATTGGCGTTGCCTGTATTCAATGATCATAGGACATTGGTATGTAAAATGATCTAATGATTCACATAGAGAGCAAGGGCATCTCATACGTTCATTGACTGAAGTGGTGACATAATGGATGTTAGTGATTGTTGGTAAGTATGACATAGCTGGACTGGGTTCACTCTATAAGCTTTTGCGTACTGTGGCTAATGCCTGTCGAAAGCGTGGCAATGGTGGGCAATGGTGGGTGTAATGGCCATATTCTGAACATATAGCGCAAGCGAATTTGGTTCACAACCCTTTAGGACTTGAAGGGGTAGTGGTAGCGGCAGTACTGGCTATAGTGGCGAGTGTTGAGGGAGTTTGATTGAGTGGAATCAAATTCTGTAACTTTGGTAAAGATGGGTAGTTGTTGGTTTGGTGTCTATCTTTCTCACATAGCGCACAAGGGGGTTGGACATGTGGGGGAAGTGGAACTGTGGGCTCCTTTTTTGTTCTCCTGCCCCCAGCTGTGGCAGTGGGGTTAGTGAGTGGGGGTGTAGAGGGTATGGTGGGAGTAAGTATGGGAATCTTCATTGAGATTCCTTCCANATCTGGTGGATGTAAATACCAAACTGGAATTGCTAACACCATATTAGGGAGGGTAAGCGTTGCGGCTACCAGGAAAGCTTTGATGCCTGGTGGAGGGTAAAAGAAGGGGATTTGAGTGATGGCTTGGGGAACTGTCTCCCAAACTGGGATAGGTCCTTGGGGAGAAGTGGAATCGTGGACTGGCGGGATTGACGAGTTCACAGGAGGCTCGTGAGGGGGAAGTTCTGCAACTAGTGGGATGTCAGATATGATAGAAGCCTCCTTAGGAGGAAGGGTATCCTTTGTGTTAGTTCCGTTAGATGATATGACACATACTTGATTGGAAGGAGGAAGGAGCGGTGGTGCTCCATGGTAAGTTCCTAACAATGATGGATCCTTGAAAATTTCGGGACCCATCTCAACGAGTGGGTATGCGTCATGACTTGTGTGGATGAGAGGAAGAATGTTATCCATGTTGGAAGATGGGTTAGGCTCATAATGTGAGACTTGGTCAATGGTAACGATCTTCCCATTGTGGGGGAACATCATTGTTCGAAAGACGGAAGAGGAAACTTCCTTCATAGCGTACATGTAGCTACGACCGAACATGATATTATAATCGAGTGGGGCGTCGATAACTTCAATGTCGATAAGAATAGTCTTGCCCCCGAGTTCTACGGGGATATTTTGGAAGATCCCTTCAGGAGATGATGGTCATCCATCATAAGCTCGTAAGGTAATGGCAAAGGGTGTGAGTTCGGGGGAACCAAGTTTCTACCATATAGATTTGGACATAATGCATGTAGATGCACCTTCATTGATGATACATCGATGAATTGTGATGCTCCATATTTTTACTGGGATTTGAAAAGCGATCAAGGTGGGAAAGCGAGGTTCTCCACTGTCGAGATCGAATGTAATGAGTTGAGTATCTGTGGGGTCGACTGCCCCCAAGGCGGAAAGTAACAATTTTCGTTGAGTGGGACAAGTCTGAAGGACTTTTAAGACTAACATGGCAGCCGAGGATTGTGATAAGTCATCAACCAAACTGTATTTGTGAGTTGCCCTAGCCTGTGGGTTGTGGACATTCCTGCACAATGGGATGCGAGGGATGCAAAGAGGTGGCTCTGTGTTAGGGTGAGGGATCACCAACGGGGGACCTATTGGTGTAGGGTTTGTCTCTAGAGGGATGGGAGGAGACTCAACAGGTGCATGATATTGTTGATTAAGTGTTTGCAGAAGGATTTCTTCTTCACTAGTGAGGAGGATCGTGTGATCTGTTAGATTGTTTGGGTTGAGGTACTGTCCCACCTGAGGTGGGGGATGTTGTGTGTCCTGTTGGGTATTTATCACACCTTGGTGTGGAATAGGATTCTACAACACAACAGCGGGGGGTTGTTGCACATATTTTTGTGGGGCCTGCTGAGGGGTAGACGGTGTTGGAGGATGGGGTAGACTGCCTGAGTCTTTCAACCATTTGAAATTGGCGATTTAGAGGCAATGATAAGTGTAATGACCGAAATCACCGCAAAGGGCACAAGGGAAGTTTGTTTTAACATTGTTGTTATTTCTCACTTGACACCTATTATTAGTTCCTCCCTGGGGGTTCTGATTCCCTTGGTTTTGGTTGCCCCTAGTAGGTTGGTTTTGTTGGGGTTGATTCTCGCCTTGACCTGGGTTGTTGTTGGTCCTGTTTTGTCCTTTATTTTTGACATTGTTCGACGGATGGGTAGGATTTTCCGTATTCAACTGTTCAAAATTTTGATATTGTTGAATGGGAGAGGGTTGAACAAAATTCACCCCAGTATGAGGATGTGGGGGAGCCATGGGTTGTGGGGGACTAGGAAATGGAAAGTATAGATTCTGTGGGGGTAAATATCCGTAAGGTACATAGGAAGGCGTGGTGTTTTCACTAGTACTATAAGCTGAGGTAGAGGGGGTACCATAACTCGTTTCAATAGGTGGGTGTATGGGGGGTGCTGGCGGTGGCCCACTGATGGGTGGAGGCATAACAACATGGTATGGTTGTTGATAAGGGGGTGGGGGGTAATAAGAAGTGCCCGTATGACGGCGGGTATTGAGGTGTTCCATACATTGGTGGTTGTTGGGGTTGTGGACCGTGGTGAGTGGTATTACCAATCAGTCCGTTTGTTGAGTGAGACATCCCAGGTTTGTCTTGGCCAAATGGCATAGGTTTTGGGAGATCAGGAAGTACAGTGTATAAGTACCCTGACTGTGCATAGATGAGGTCGTATTGTTGAGATTTACTGATGGATTCCTCTTTGGATTTAGGGAAGGTGGAAGCTACATCCTTACTGAGGAGAGAGACAAGTGATCTAAGAAACCAGTCAAGACACCGTTGTTTGGTGGTTTCTTCTTTGCACAAACTACGTCGCCTACACCACTCGTGAATGTGATCAGTGATATGTGTGGCTGAGGTCTATTTGAAATTAGAGAGTAGTTCTAGACCATTTTTGTGGTGAATTGGTAATTGGAAGAAGGTAAAAAATGCTTTGGCCAAGGATTCAAAAGTCGCATGGGACCCTGATTTTTCATCTACATACCATTTGGTCGATGGGTCAGTGAGTGTGCGTTGAAATAATCGCAGTCTGATGGAATGATCCATAATGTTGTTGGAAGAGCACCATAGGTGAAAATTCATGACATGGTTGGCAGGGTCATTTCCTGTCTTTCCTTCAAATTTGGGTATGTCTGAAGGTAGTTTGGTGGGCATTGCAGGCCATGTGGGGTCATGCAATATAGGATCATTGGTGAGTTTTCTTAGATCTGGTATGTTGAGAGAGGCCAAATAAGACATATGTAGTGGGGGGGAAGGATTAGCTCCATCCATGGTGTAAGTGTGTTGTGAACCTAATCCTTGAGGGGGGCTAGGTGGGTTGGTACTTCCCCCTTGAGAGGAAGTTGGTCCCCCTCTTCCGTGTAAAGGAGAGCGAGTGGACGGAGGACCTTGGGAAGTGGACCCAAGTAATGTGGAACCAAGCAAAGCTGATCCTAAAACATTAGCACTCACAGGAGTGTGTGAAGGTGGTGCCGATGAGTGGGCAAGACCAGACACTCCCCCTAAGATAGGAGGGAGTTTTAGTAAGCATCGTGAATGAAAGGGATTCTATGGGTCCCCTATGATGTCCAACTAGCTGAGTGAATGTGTGCAAATGGTGGTGAGAGTAATAAAGAAACAAGAGCCTTTGTTGTAAATTTTGAACTTTACACAATATATATATATATAGCCAAATCAAAATGTAGTCAGAAGTGCATCATACATAAAGTGGTTTTGAAAAGAAGCATATATGTGGATAAGTGGATTTTGTCTGTGTGGGGAATCAAAGAAAACAAATGCTCGTGTCCTAAAATACGTAACGTCTTTCCTCTCAAATAGCACTGGACCTTCCAATAGTACTCAATAGTGGGGTCTGAATTCACCGGAAGAGAAACTAGTGAAAGATGAAATAATTGGTTATAATGAGGGGTAAAGGGGGCATATCCTGGAAGAGCTGGAGATATTTCCCAATAGCCACACAAAATCCAATCAAGGTGCAATTGCAGCCCACAATTGCCACCTGGGTAGATGTCCTAAAATTTGGTCACTAGGTACCCCGGTCAAAGTGCGACATTTAGATTTTTTGCCTAAGAAATGGGTCACGGGCTGGATCCTGTCCAAGAGGTGGGTGCCTCAAGGGGGGATGCACAGAACAACCAGACCTCGGCCTTTGACCCTTCATGGGTATCTCCCTGCCTTATGGTGTTAGGAACACTTGACTTGGAGGATTTTTAGATCCCTATTTGACAACTTCTATGGTTTTGACAATGTGAGAACCAAATAACGGGGAGTTATTTGGATGCCTATCCTCGAAATCCTACCTAGACTAAAAAATTTCTTTTGGCACCTCCTGTGGAGGAAAAATTAGTGAGTTTTTTCTAATTTTTTTTAGATGTAGTTGTTTTGAGAGGTTGGGGGTGTGAACCAACCTCGTTTAATTTAGATGGGAGTGGATAGTTTCATCAAGAAAAGGGTGGGGTGTTTTCGGAATCCCTTTGGAGAAAAATCACTTTGACCTCCACGTTTCAAGAAGAAGCTATGTTAGTGATAAGTGACTTTTATGTGTGAATGAGTGGAAGTGTGCCAATTTTTAGTGAATTAGGTGTCACCTTGCTGCATTTGGACTTCGCTTGGTCCTTACAAGTGTTGATTACCTAATTAACTAAGTGCCTTTGGTACAACATTGCGTAATTCAAAAGTCCCTAGGAAGATAGCATGTGGACATGTGGGTCCGTTACTATCCCTTTAACTCCCTATTGTGATGTAATCTAATAAAATCTTTGAAACTATCCTAGATTGATCATGTGGGCATGTATGGGTCCGTTACAAAACCTTTAAACTTCCCTAGTGATTTTATCTAAGAAAGTAAATTTCAACACTATCCTATCTTTGTAGCATGTGGGCATGTATGGGCCCGTTACAAATTTAAGATGTGTTTGAAAAAATAAACTAAGAGGAGCCCCGAGAAGGGTTGTTGTCCTCTCCTAAAGGTTTTAATCTTCTTAAGGGAGATGAAATTATTTCACAATCTTTTTCTGATTCTCAAGGTCGCTTGGAGGCGCGAGAGAAGAGCATACTAAGCGATTGTTATTCAACCTCTAGTCCCAATGCAAGTTAAATGTGATTAAAAATGATTTTCAACTTATATTTAAGTCAAAACAAGCCATCCATGTGGCGAAAATGAAAGCAAAAGAGGAAATAGATTTTAACCCCCTAAGTGCCTATGTGTTTTGACTAACCCCTTTATATGATGAGAGGACTAAGTGTGGTGCAGCTTTAAAACATGCTTGAAATCATTTTTAAGAAGGCTAATGGCCTTCCCCACATCTAAAAAATTTTACAATGTGAATTTTTGCATAGATGCGCGGGTCTCAGTGGAGACAGAGGCGCACATAGCACATGCGCGTAGACCGATAAAAATTAATGAGCACACGTGCATAGAATAGAACTGTGACTTGAGCGCATGTGCGCACGATGCGCATCTGTGGGCCTAAAAACCCGTGCATAGGTGACACATGGCCGTGAATGAAAATTCCGGATGGAATTCTCTCAATTCAACTTGGAATTGGATGATTGGCAGGTCAACTTAGGCCTTTTAGTGCACCTGCAAGTTAAAGAAACCAAAAGAAGAGATAGAAAAACCCAAATGGGGTAGAATTGATACCTTTCCCCAGTGGAGTCGCCAATCTATTGTTCCTCTTTCGTCAATTTAGTGAGAGAAATAAAGGTGCTTGCAAGCTCAGTTGGGTTTGCTGAGCAGGACAACTGCAATGAAAAGGGTTAGAAAAAGAAATATAAAACAACAACTAAGAATTAAACTAAGAAATAAAACAACAACTAAATTTATAAACATAGGGACATAAGGACAAAAGAAACAATGAGACCCATGTCACCAATGATAAGGTTGATATTAGTGAAAGAAAACACCGAGAAGTAAGGGGACTATGAGTCCCTTCTTCCTCCAAGGGAGGGCTCTTGGACCCCCACAAATTAGCTCTTCTTACAACTTTGAAAATAAAAATGAAAATGGTGAAATAATTCTTTTCTAATCCACTCAAGGAGTGAGATGGATTGCCCAAAGCAATGATGCAAGTATACTCTTGGCAATGATAGAAGAGTCCTCAAGAGAATAATGGCAGCATAACTTTGCTATGAAATTCTTTGAAAAATGAAGTGTATCCATGCCCTTTTTATAGGATTCCTTTGAGCTATTGTCCAATTAGTTTGTAGTGTGTAAATAGGCTAATTAGGGAATTTCTAGGTCTTTGACCAGCCATTAAGTCAAATCCAGTACAGATTTGAGTGCCAAATCAACTTGGAAGCTGAACCAGAAGTGGCTGGGAGGCCGACCACTCTCATAAATGCGTCGTTTCTCAGGTGCACGTCTTTTTGCGACAATAGTCGCGCATCGTGCGCATGTGTGCGAATCTTGTGTTTCTATTTCGTGCATGTGTGTGCATGCCCAGTGTCTTCATAGCGCCCTTTAATTTTTGCACTAGTTGTATAGTTTTGACCCTTTGTGAATGATTTTTGTGTTAAGTTAGGTCCATGGATGACCTCATAACTGTTTGGCAATGCTGAATTCTTGTAACCATTTGCAGACGGAATTTCAGTGATAACACCAATGGCTTTAGAACATCCAAAAATCCCTAGCTGGGCTCTTTCTACACCTTGTTTGGCCAAAAAACGAAGAAGATAGACCTCCTGCAAGTTTTCTCCTTCAAGCTTGTTGTCTCATGTTTGCCAAAATGAACCTCTGTGTGAGTAACTTGGCTTCTGGGTGCTTCCTGTGCCTAAACCCAACACACACACCCATTTCCACAAATCACACCAAAATGTCGCACGGTTAGGGGACTAGCACCCAAACCGGCAGAGGTGTTGGATGCGTGGGTCATATGATCATGTCCCTGCGCAAGTTGTGGGCCCTCGTTGAAACGAAAAACAATGTGACATGTGTCGGCACATGGTGAAGAGTCATTTTAAAAACCCCACACAACTCTGTGTGTTTGGGTCGTATGGAAGGCATGTAACTGGGGGCTGGGGCTAATCCCGAACCCAGACCCTGCACGAATTCTCCACATATGCCAATTCAAATATGTTTAAACATGTTATATGGTAAGAACCAATATGTGGGAGGGCTAGTAGCCTAGCCCACGCCAAGTCACTTCCACTTGCGCAGGAGGTCCACGGTTCTACCCCTGCAGACTCCAACATATTTTTACACTATAACAAGGTGCCATGTGGTAGCCCATGCCTAGGCCACGTGGCACAATAGAATTTTCCAAAAATAATGCCACGTGTCCAAAATTCATTCGCCCATGTGTCTGCCACTAAAAATCCAACTTATCACTACCAAATAAACATCTTCCAACTCAACGCTACCAACTCAGCTACCATGTGTGGGTCTGTACCCTTCCACGTCAGCCTATATGGACTGTACGAATTGTATAGTCAACAAAATTTTGCCTCTTTGGAAAAATGAACAGAACGCGATATCTCACTCATCTGATGTCCGTTTGAACCTGTTTGAGGTGTGTTGGGTTTGTGAGGATGAGGCCTACGCACCTGTCCGTTTTGAGGCGATTCTGATCACTTTGATTTTTGGGCTAATTTTTGACCCCTGGTCCAAATTCTGATCATGGAGGGTGTGCTTATGTGTCTTTGCAGGACCTAGTTGGTGGAAAGTTTTGGAGGAATAAACCTAGCTTGGGATTCTATGGGGATTAAATCCCACAGGTTGGATGCCAAGGGCCCGCATGCCATATGGGAGAGATGTACCTTTGGAGGCCTAGAATATGACTTGAGATACATGACCTATCCCTCACATACCAAATGTTTTTCCTAGGCGTGGAAAAACATCATCTTTTGGAGGCTTGACGTCATGATTGAGGGGGTTGAGGTGGTGATGGATACACATGGAAAATTTTGAAGGAAGAAACCCTTGGATCATGAGGTAGAAGGTTGGATTTGAAACACATGGCTTTTGGACGCCCAAGCTTATCATCCCCAACTCAATGTTTGGCTTAAAAGTGACAAAACGTCCCTCCTAAAGGGGTGGCGTCACTCTTAGGGTTTTATTTTTGTGTAAAAGTAAATTTTAAATGAATTTTTTAATATTATTTGTGTAAAGGAGAAAGATTAGGGTTGTTGACCCCTAGTCTTGTGGTTTACCCCAAAATTATGTGGAAAAACTATTTTGGAGACATTTTGTATAAATAGAGATCATAAGATCTCATTTCATAACATAACTCTCCCATTGTGAGAAGTATTGGACTGGAATTTTTGCTATAGCTATTTGTCTCTTTTTCTATTGTGTATGGCTACTTTCTTGGTTATTTGGTTGATGGAATTGATGCGCTAGCCTTGGAAGGCTCTTCTTTACTATTGTGGTGGTTTATCTTGGCATTTTCCTTGAATTGGTAAGGGTTTTTAGCATTGTATTCTAATTTTGTTTCAAGACAAGGTTATTTTGCTAGATCTAGGTGGGAAGTATAAGGGCATACACCCCCACCTTATCCTCCATCACTTTATGCTTAAATTTTATTGGTTTTGTTATCACACAATTTTTACTTTGATAGTAGGAAAGGTTAAAGAAGAGAAAACTGGCATAACTGGAGACTAATCCTATCATTGTCACCTCAATAGAATGTCTCTTTCTATTTAGGGTGGTAGGCCCAGGGGAGACGTCCCCGGTGACCTGGGGTTTTGAGAAGGTAAGGGAAGGTAGCTAGGTAAAAGGTCCCCTCTCACAAGTCAACACCGATCATAAATTCTGGTTTAAATAACCAATGAAGATGTAATATGCCAGAAGTGTACCTGCCTGGAACAAAGCAACATGAAAACTATATATTTGAAAGAGCACTTGCTGGTTAGCACTTCTTAAAACCGCTGACTTTCTTAAACAAAGTAATTTTCTGAATATAATGAAGTAAACAAAAATATTATAACAATAGTGTTTATAGAGCAATACTTCACGTAAAATTTCTTAAGACAAGCTCCAAAATGACTAAAAACCATTAACCATTGAAGTCATAACATTAACATTTGATAGAATCATATAAGACAAACTATAACTCAGGATTTATAATTACTTTATGAGCTTTTAGTACTGCATTAAATGGTTGTAACTTACTTTAGTAACAACATCAAGTAGGTTAGTAGATCAAGCTATTCTGGGGTTAGAAACTGTTAGGAGGTTGTTCAAAGAATAGGTTTTGAAGGTTGTGTTGATCAAGAACTCAATGGAGGTATTAGACTAGTGCTTTCTTAGGGAAAATGGAGTCAATTGTAGCATAAAAAGTTGAAGGAAACAAATGATAATGGAGAGTAAAAAACAAGAGATAATGATAGGTTGGAGTGTTGGTAACCCAAGGCTCCAATTATCAAACCCTAGGGGAAACTAGCTACTAAGGTGTAGGTAACCCTAGGCCTTAGTAGATATCCTCCCTCTTTAACTCAATGATGAAGTAAAATCGGCTAATATGAAGTAATGGATACTACAGTGTTGCAATGGCAAGGCCTTAGCTCAATTCTTCAAAGGTAGGGTTTCTAGCACAATCTAGTAGGGGAACAATTGTTAAGACACAGACAATAACATGTGCTTGTTCTCCTAGGGTTTTAAAATAGAAATTTCATAATATTAGAATAAATGCAAAGTAAATACACCATAACCATTCAAAGAAAATAAGGTTTTCATAAATGCACTTACATCCACCAAGAATAATCTAGCAATAAGTCTAGTTGAAGATTTTCCACCAAAAAAATGCTAAGAAACACAAAATTAAGCTTCCTCCAAGAAGTGTGCCTAAAATTTCAGCCAATAAACCCTAAGTAGGGCTTAAATTTGAGACCTCACAAGTGTGAGTGAAATATGATGAAAAATAAAGAGGATTTTCCCCCTATTTATACAATACCAAAGACCAAAATTAGGTCAAAAAGGCCAACATGGCCGGTTACAAATAATAACCATTTTTTACATTAAATGTCATAATTAAACCCTAAATCAAGATGCTAAGGTGATGTCATTCCCTTATAGGGTGATGTTAGGCCCTTTTTGGGAAACATTGGCCTCCTATAGAAAAACATTATGCCTTCTTAAGCTTCAGGAGCCTGCCACACGTGCCACTTGGCACACAACTACCTCAAAAACCTCCCAAAGTGCTGGATGATGTCATGGGTGACCTGGGTGATGTCATGGGACTTATAAGGCCTACATCACGATGGAAAGGTCACAGCCCCGTTGGGTCTAGGCCTTCTAGGCTGCCCCTGGTGAAACTTCCTCCTCTCTCTCTGATGCAATCCTCTGATCTGTCTTTGCCTCCTGATGGGGTCTCAATATCCTTCTGGTGGGATTTTATCCCCATGGAGGTTTGAAATAATCATCTCCCCATGTTTACCTATCCATTGGGGTACCTGTCCATTGGGTGTGTTCCTGCAACATCAACAAATATGCCCTCCATGGGCTCATAAGTCACATGGATCATAGCAATGCCAATCACATCTAATCATCAACTTTATTAAACATGTGCATAAAACCCCCTTTATCCAGACAAGTGCTCAAAGAAATTATACTAATCTACAAGCCAAGTTTGGAGGGAACGTTGGGATGTCCTATTGGGATAATTCTCATTGGATATGGGATGTTTCCAAGAGAAGTCAAATCTAGGCCATGTGAGTGGATGAGGTGGTAAGGGATGTCTGGGAAAGGGGTCTAATTAAAGCAGTGAAATGTATGGCTTACCTGTGGGTGCCTCTGAAGAGGGTGAGATGAACCTGTCATGGATGCAAGTGTTTCCAAGCCCATTCATGCCCTTTATCTTTTATTCTTATTTATTTTTCTTTCAAGAGGATAGTTAGGGGACACTTCCCTAGTGTGGTGACCAGTGGTGGCAATGTTACCCACAAGAATTTCACGGAGATGAGAAGGTTGGCTCGTGATGAGACCCCCTTTCTCTTGGATATGCCACCAAGAGCCACTCCCCTGGCATGGTGACCAACTACTGGTAGTGTCACAATGATACATGCCCATGAACCTAGTAGGTTGGCTCATGATGAGACCCCCTATCCTCTAACTAGGTCTTGTTTTATTATTTTTATGGGTCCCTCTGTTTCTTGCTGAGAATATTTTTATTTCTTTCTTGGGGATCCTTGGGTGAAGCATCTCAAGGTTTCATTATTTTGGCTTTTATCTTTTGCCAGCTACTTTTACCCTTTGGTCCTTTATCCCCTTCTTCCTACAAGGTAAGGTACAACCCTTAGATATTTGGCCAACCCAATTCCTGGACCAATGTAATGGGATGGATGATCGGGAAAAGATGAAAAGTGGTAAGTATGGTGGGAGCAGACGATGGCCTTTCATGAATCCCCCTAGTGGAAACTCAAACCCTATGGGTACCAGATTGCTAGGGCATGCTGTCATTCCCCCCAGGTGTGGTCAAGTGTAAAAGCATAAGATCCAAGCACCCATTAGAAACAAAAATAATTAAATGCACATATTCAAAGGTTTTGAGGATCAGAGTGACACATACCATGATACCCAGACTCATTACCTCATGGAGAAAGATCCATCTCTACTATAGGACCAGGCCGAGGTGATGGATGTTGCTACTGCTGACAAAGTGGAGGCACTAAAGAATGAAAAGATGGGCCCTCCAGGGCCATGCTCAAGTCGATATGGCTCTCAGTAATCCATGTTTATTACCTGTGGGCCTCGAGACATAATCTTCTTAGTTATCCCTAGGTCAGGGAATAACATTTGGCTCCAACTCGGGGACATGTGCTCACTGTAGAGCGCATGAGAACCTCATCATATCTAGCAATAACCTGTGACCTGCTTGATCTCAACACAAGGTTGCCAGCAATCATTTTGGGTGGTGATATCACCCTTGGATCATATATATATATAAAATACAAAATGTGAAAACAAGCATATGTACAAATGTGAATACAAACTATTATAGCATGAAATGCAAATGGTATATACAATAAATGCAAATTCCTACTTACCTGCACTTACCTGTCATGCTGCTGGCGGGTAGTAACGCTTGATGTGCAATGAGTTCACTAGTAACTTTAGAGCTTCTCCCTCCATGGTCCCTAGGTTGAAAGAGTTTTCCCTTGCAGGACTTATGATCTTGTAAAGGACCTGTCCATAGTCCATCCAACTTCTTGTGCATACCAAGTTTCTCCCTTCTCCTATCCCATAACAACATCATATCTCCCTCAGTGAAATCTATCTCTTTTGCCTTGTGATCAAAGGTGTTCTTGATCCTTTCCTAGTTTATTTCCATTTGGCTCAGGGCGGTTCTTCTAGACTCATCCAACTCTATTAACTGGTTAATTCTCCCTTGGATTTCTTCTCTATTGGTAGCATACTGTTGAGAAAAACAGAGGATGGGCATTTGGAGGTTCACAGGAAGTTTTTCTTCCAATCCATATACTAGCTCAAAAGGGGTTCTTCCTGTTGAGGTATTTGTTGTTATTTGATCCGCCCACAAGGCATATTTAATTTTTCTATCCCAAGACCTGTTGTTTTCCCCTACGACTTTCTTGATAATATTCATAGGGTTCTTATTGATAGATTCTGCTAATCCGTTTCCCTGCAGATAGTAGTTGGAGGAATGAGATAGCACAATTCCATACTTGAAACAAGATTCTGCTAGTGCATGGGAGTTGAATGCCTTGGCATTGTCTGTAGTAATCTTGGATGGGACACCAAACCTAGTTATGATTCATTCCTCCAAAAAGTTCATGACTACTTCCTCAATGGCCTTATTTGTGGGGATAGACTCTACCCATATAGTAAAATAATATGTGGTTGTTAGGATCCAATGGTAGCCATTACTCGAATTGTCCTTAAATTATCCAATGAAATCTAATCCCCATTGTTGAAATAGAGGTTCTACCAGTACGGGTTTTAGAGGTTGTGCTGGGATTTTTGGTTTACCAGAGAAGTATTGGAAAGGATGGAAAGATCGAACATATCAGTGAGTATCAGAAAATAGTGTTGGCCAATAGTATCCATCTCTCAGGATATTGTGGGCAGTAGTACGAGTTGCAAAATGTCCACCACAAAATCCAGAGTGTAATTCCCTTAACAACTTCTCAGCTTCTTCTCTGTTGAAACATCTAAGGAGAACTCCAACGGGATCCTTCCAACCAAGGCCATTTTCAGTTAGGCAGTATTTCATAGCCTTAAGCCTCAAATCCCTTCTTTTGTAGTCTACTAGGTGATCCGTGCATGATACATTCTTAAGGTAGTATATGATATCATAATACCACTCGTCATACTCTAATTCACTGACTACCACGTTTATCTTTTCACTTTCTCCCATTTGTATGGACTCTTGGTTGCTCTCAGTCAACATCCGGGCCATACCCTGCCCCGTTATAATCTTGGTGGGTTTTATCTCTAAGTCATACTCTTGGATTTTGGAAACCCACTTGCCCCTAGTACCCATACAATATTGTTGCGATAAAACATCCTTCACTGCTGGGTAAGGGACATAAGCTTTGATTTTGTTGTAACCCACGTAGTTTCTAAAGTGATTGAGGGATTTCACTAAGGCATATGCTTGCTTCTCAGTAATAGAATAATTCAACTCTAAATCCCTAAGGACTTTACTCATGAAGGCTATAGGGTGTTCATAATCATCAACATCTTTTTGCAACAAGATGCCTGCAATGGTATCCTGGGAGGAAAAAGATAAAATTACGAAATCTCATGAATAATCCAGGCCGATCAAGACTGGGGCTTGGTAGATAGCGTCTTTTATGTCTTTAAAAGACTTGATGGATTTATCATCCCACTTAAACACAATGTCCTTTTTTAGTAAAGTACTCATGGGTTTTATCCTTTCGACAAAGTTTGGGACAAATCTTCAAATGAAATTTATCTTTTTGAAGAAGGATTGCAAGGACTTCTTGTTGGATGGGGGACACACATCCTTAATAGATTGAACCATTTCAGGGTCTATGGATATTCCCCCTTGCAAGGATATGTGACCCAAAATTTTCCCTTCATCTGTCCTGAAGACAGATTTCTTAGGGTTCAAGGAGATACCATATTTCCTACATCATTCAAAAAAAATTCTGAGGTGTGATGTGTGGTCTTTCCTCTGCTTTGAAACAACTGTGAGATCATCTTGGTAAATCTCTATGATTTTCTAAATGAGATCCCTAAATTCAAAATCCATTTCTCTTTGAAAGGTATCACCAACGTTCATAAGGCCAAACAACATTATCAAATACATAAATGTTCCCCATGGCATGGTAAATGTTGTTTTAAGCTGATCATCTCTCTTAAAAAGGAATTGGTTGTACCCGGAAAAACCATCCAACATGGACATCATCCCTACCCCCGTAACCCTTTGTAACAAATGTTCCATATTTTGGAGGGGATATTTGTCCTTCAAGGATAATTGGTTAAGGTTTCAGAAATCAACACACAAACGTATATCACCATTTTTCTTTTGGACAACTACCAAATTCGACATCCATGATGAGTACCTAATGGGAGCTATGATACCATCATCAACCATCTTTTGGATTTCCTTTTGTATTTGGTTTTCCAATTTCGGGATGATGTGCCTTAGTTTTTGTCGGAAAGGTTTGTCTCCTTCTGTCAAAGGTATAGCATGTTGGATGGCATCACTCCTATAAGCCTTTAATTCATCATAATTCTAGGCGAAAGTATCTTTGAATTCTCTTATGAGGTATAGAACTGTTGGCATGTTTTACAGGAAAGCATGTGCTTTTCATTAATGGAAACACCAACAATTTCGATGTTTTATAAGAAAATCATAAGCTCAAGAGGAGAAGAGAACAATATGCAGAAACAAGAAAGCTCAAAAGAGATAACAGTTTCAAGAATTGTAGACGAGGTCCAAGAAATAGACTCGTAGGAGAAGCAAAGGTCGAGACCCATGAGCACTTAGAAAATATTCTAAGTCAAAGAGATCAAAAGCTCAGGAGGAAGAGAAACAGTGGCCGTTGGATCACCGATCCAAAAGACCAACAACCGTTAGATCCAGTGGATTTGTGAGGAGGTTACCCTTCATGGAATCTCACTTTGAAAGAATTAGCAACTTGAAAGTTGAATTACCCAAAGCCCGAAATTCAAAATGAATGTGGACCATTGGATCTGGAGAAAATGCAATGACCATTAGATTGAATTAGTGGAAGGACAAGATAAGCAAGGGATGAGATCTAAGATCATGATCACCCGAACATCCATCGACCATCGGATCAAATTAATTGAAGGGTAAGTTAAACAGGGCTAAAGAGTTGAGAAATTGATTATCCGAATACCTGTCAGCCGTCGGATCAAATATGAATTTTTGTCATTCGTTGGATCATTCTAAGAGGAAGGAAAGGATAATCTAGAAGAGATGCATCATAGACAGATTGGGTCATTGATATAAGATCCTGATCCAACGAACGCCATTTGTTTCGGGTATAAATAAGTGAGGAGGTTACTCTCCGAAAAAATCTCACTTCAAGAATTCAGTTTGAGATTTGAAATCTTCGAAGTCCAAAGACCCGGAGAGCCAAAATATGTTCTCAACTATTGGATCATTTGAAGAAGATAGTAGCCGTCAGATCATTCTAAAGTGGAAAGACATGATAAGTTGGATAAAGGGTGCACTAATCTCAGTGACCGAGAATTGGGGACTCAGATCTATGGTTGACAGGGAATATCAAACCCCCTCGAGCTTTCTCCTTTTAACTGTGGGGGGGTGGGTTTGATTTGGTGGTATTTTCCCTTTGGGACCCTCATACGTGTCACTTTTCTGTTAAATCAGACCCACCTCGCTCATTACCACTTACTGCCTGACCCCCCTTCCGAGTAAACCACCAAACCACTCATACATACCACCTTCGTGCTCTGATGTCACACTCCACTACCTGCTACATGTCACACTCCACTATCGTGATCTGCCTCCACATTCCATTACACTACCTACATGTCTCACCCACATCAGCAGACCACCTCAGGAAGGACATTTGGCAGACCACGTCAGCAAGAACATGAGTCGTCTGATCTGAAAGATCACTTTGGGTGTATTCTCAGCCGTTGATCATAGTACAATGGAAGGATAGTGTAAGTTTGAGAAGTTGAAATTATGAAGTTCTGAAGGGTCAAGTTTTGATAGTCGTCCTTCTTAATGTTTGATTAAGTCATAGTCATTGGATTGAACAATGAAAGGATGAGTGTAAGGATCAAATATGAACATTGATTTTTTTCTGTGAAATAAACCATCCGATCTGATCTGTCTGTTTTAGGATCACCGTCAAGATCGTAATATCGATGGTCCCGTCGCATTGCGGGGCCAGAACATGCTCGCGTCTTAATTTTTCATGAGTGGGCCACAATCAAAACCATAATTTTGGAGAAAGGATGTGTGGAGGCTCGTAGTGAATTGCGGGGTGAAAAGTAGGTTGCCCTCAAAATTCCTATGGACGTGCCCGCAATCGCGTGGTCACGTGAAGTTCATAGCCCAAGGTCATAATGTGAAAAATAGCTAGCAGTCACTAGACCAAGATCGGGAAGAACCTTTTGAATAGGTGAAGGAAGGGGCTTAGAAGCCAAACAAGCCAAAGATGACTGGTTGTAACTGACAGAGAAGACGAAGAGTTTTGACTGCCAGAGAAGCCAAGGAATCTCAGGATAATGCCCACTGATGATGAACAGACTGAGCATAACCTCCAGAGAATTTTAAGAGCTTCAAGGTGATTGCCAGAGGAACTGAAGAGTCTCGAGGTAACTGGTAGTATGATGAAGACTCATCATAGAGACAATTGACAGATGAAAAAACATTGAAAACTGTAACTACCAGAGAAGCCAAATAATCTCAGGATAATGACTACTGATGAAGAACAGACTTAGCATGATCACTAGAGAGAATGAAGAGTTAGGTGTATGATCTAGAAGAGGAATTGGCATGACAAATATACGCAGAACAGAGAAGAGATGGTTGATTCGGTTGAGAGTTATTCATGCGGGTAGAAGCATGCTATGTGTAGCAACTGAAACACACAGAAGAGGCATAGCGCATAGAATGGAAATAATACACAAAGCATAAAGCGCAAAAGAGAGACACAGAAAATAAATGCATATCTAATAGAGGAAGGGAAATCTGAGGTGTGCATGTAGAGATAGAGAGAAATATCGTGAAGCTCAAGAATATGCGAGCAGAAAGACACTGATGTAGGAAGAGAAGAGCAGTATAGAAGAACAATGATGAGACTGGTAAGCCCTTTGAAAAACACTGTATCACTGTAATAAGTGTCAGTAATGAAGTTTTTATAATCAGGGTGGTAGGGTGGTTCTAGGGAGGACTGTTGTCCTCAGAGTTTCAAGTGGGTTCTTGAACACAGGGAGTTGTAGCTTCCATCTGGTTGCATCCAGAGAAACCAAGGTGGTAGGGTGGTGCAAGGGAGAAATATTGTTCTCTTCTATACAGGTTGGTGCATGTGTAACTGGAAGTTGGTTCTTCCATCCAGTTGATGCTGGAACACTCAGGAAATTGGTGCTTCCAGCCAATTGGTGTTGGAACACTCAGGGAGTTGGTGCTAGAGAAACCAGAGAGTTGGTGCTCTCAACAAGTTGTTTCTTGTAAAATAGAGGTGGTAGCCTCAAAAGGAGTTGGTGCTCATAAGAATGATAATGTACATGAAGTAAAGATTACTTATCATATCAAGAAGAAGAGGTTTTTCCCTTTATGGGTTTCCTCAGGAAATATATGTCTCTGTATATTTCATGTGTGTGATTGATGTTGAATATTCTATTGCTTAATTCCCTGCATTATTGTGATTGTCATTGAGTGTTCTGTAAAGAGTTTGAAATGGGCATAATTGTTTAAGCATATTAATAACTGATTCAGCGCCCCCCCTCTCAATTGTCCAACAATTGGTATCAGAGCCGGTTCCTTTCACTTAAAGGTAGGTCAACAAGCTTAAACATGACAAGTCATGAAGGAACTTCAACCAATAAGCCCCCCCTATTCAATGGAACAAATTTTGGCTTCTGGAAAGTTAGGATGAGAACCTACATAATGGCTTTAGGTGCAGATGTCTGGGATGTGGTAGAGACTGGTTATGTAAAGCTAGTTGTACTAGATAATAAGGATGACAAGCTAGAATTTATCTTCAGTTCTAAGGCTATGAATGTTATTCTGAGTGGGCTTGCAGAAGCATAATTTTTAAAAGTTATGCACCTAGATTCTGCCAAAGAAATGTGGGACAAACTCATTAACAATTATGAAGGTAATGAGAAGGTAAAGGATGCCAAGATTCAAACGTACACATTACAGTTTGAACAACTAAAGATGAATGAGGATGAAACAATTAATAAATTTTTCTTAAGAGTTGAGGAGATTGTGAATGCCATGAAGGGTCTTGGTGAGAAGATTGAAGACTTATTTTTAGTTCAGAAGATTTTAAGATCTCTACCAAATAAATTTAATCCAAAAATTTCTGCAATAGAAGAACTGAATGATCTTAAGACTTTGTCTATTGATCAAATTCTAGGAACTCTAACTTCTTATGAAATGAGGATTAGTAAGGATAAACCCACCTCTAGAGAATCATCATTTAAAGAAGATAAGAATGAGGATTCTGAGCCTGATGAAATTGAAGAAAAATTTGTGAGAAGACTAAAGAAAGGATCAGGCAAGTAACAAGGCAAGTTTCCCTTCAAATGTTTTAACTGTGGAAAGATAGGTCACTTTGCATCTAAGTTTTCACATAAGAATAAGGACCAGAACTCTGAAGGTGAAGAGAAGTACAAATTCAAGAGATTTGGTAAAAAGAAAATTTTATGTGTAAACAATGATGACTCCTCAAGAGACACATATAGTGATTCTTCTTGTGAAGATAAGGTTAATGAATTTCTGCTTATGGAAAAAGAGGATTATGGTAATGAAAGCATAGGAAGTGATGAAAATGATGAAGACGTTGTGGTTGAATTGGAAGGAGAAATGATCAGTGCCCTAGAAGAAATTGCTAGACTCGGATTTAAGAAGAAAAAGAAAAAACAATTGCTAATACAGTTCGAGAAAGACAGTAAAAAACCTGATGAAGACTTTGCCTTGCTAAAAATGGAATTAGAAGAGGCAAATAAAATAGAGGAAATTATGAAACAATAGTTATTAGAGAAGAAGGAAATATGTGAAGCCTTGGAAGAAGAGGTAGTAAAAACCAAGAAAAAGATGGAGAAGTTTAAAGCATTATATCTCTAAAATCTTCCAAGCATTAAAGCCTCAGCAGAACTAAATGACATTTTGAACAAACAAAGATTGCCTTTGTTGAAGACTAGTTTAGGCTATGTAAGTGGTTCAAGTAGCAAACAACCAGAAATCAAAGAGCCAGTAAAGATGATCAATTTTCAAGTTAGCATACAATCAGACCATTTGATTACTCCACCACCAAATAAAGACAAGATGATCCCTGATAAAAAACAAATATATCATAAGATGGAGCAACAAATGCCAAGAAGAAGGCCATCCTTTAGGTAACAAAATTTCTTCCATGGTTACTATTTTTACTGCTCTAATTTTGGTCATAAGATTGCAAGTTGTCAAATTAAGTTTAGAGACATGCAACTAAGGAGATCAAGAAATAAGAAATCTTTGCAACATAGAACTAAACATCCAATGAGTAGAAAAAGTTGCACCAATCACTTCGACCTATTGGATAATGAGCTCGAATGCTATAAATGTCATAAATTTGGGCACAAAGATGCAAACTGACATCTGAAGAATTACAAAGAAGATCTAAGGATAAAACCCTTAGCCATAAATTCCAGCACTTGGAAAAAGAAAGATAGTGAAAAATGTAGTCTAGTCCTTTCAACACAAAAACAAAAAGACCCCTGGTATATAGACAGTGGATGTTCCAAGCACATGACTGGAGACAAGGATAAGTTTGTGTCTATTAGTAAAAGAAAAATAGGAAATGTGACCTTTGGAAATGATGAACTAGGTAAAATCAAGGGTAAAGGGATGGTGAGTTTGAGTAATGGTAAAGGAAAAGCCCAGGATGTTCTACTTGTAGATGGGCTGAAACATAATTTTCTCAGTGTAAGTAAAATGTGTGATAGAGGATGTGAAGTGGTGTTCACTTCCAAATATTGTAAGATAAAGTATGTAAACTCAGGACAAGTGGTGGCTAAAGGCATAAGGACATATACTAATGTATATGTGATGAAATAAGATAGAGAAGAGTGTCATCTAAGAAAACATGATGAAAGCTGGTTATGGCATAGGAGACTTGGACATCTAAACTTTGACCACTTAATCAAGCTAAAAAATCTTGAGGCAGTAAAATATCTTCCAAGAATATCAAAGCCACAAGATCCTGTGTGTAAACCAGGACACAGTTTAAATCCAAGAGCTCTACTTCAACAGAGAAACCACTCCAATTAGTTCATATGGATTTATGTGGACCATCAAGACAGGAAGGCACATGGAAGGAAAACTACTTCATGCTGATCATTGATGATTACTCCAGACTCACTTGGGTTTCTTTTCTCAAAGAAAAAGATGAATCATTTGAGAAATTTAAAATATTTAATGCTTTAAATGAGAATCAAACAGGAAACATATTAAAGTCTATAAGATCATATAGAGGAGGATAATTTATGTTAAGTGATTTCAATGAATTCTTTGATAAACATGGGATAAAAAGAGAATACACAATCCCAGGAACTCCAAAACAAAATGGAGTAGTTGAGAGGCAAAACAAAACATTTCAGCAAATGGCCATGTCAATGATGAATGAGAAGAACATTGGTCAAACTTACTAGGTAGAAGCAATACACACAACAATCCATATTCTTAAAAAAACTCACCTCAGACCACACAGTGACAAGACACCTTATGAACTATGGTATGGAAGACCTGCTTTAATCAAACACTTCAAAGTCCTTAGGAGTAAGTGCTACATAAATAATAATAATGAAAACCTTGGCAAGTATGATGATAGGGCTGATGAAGGTGTCTTCTTAGGGTATGCTACAAACAACAAAGTATACAAATGCTATAATAAGAGGCTGCATAAATTGGTTGATTGTATTGACATAAAAGTTGATGAAGGAATCCCAGTAAGAGAGGTGAGCAATATTGAATCAACTGCAAATGATATAGTTGAATATGAATATGAACGGGTCCAAGGATCAGAAAAACAATACTCTGAGTCAGATGAAGATACAAACACTCAGGCAGACTCAAATCAACAGACAACATTAAATACTTCCTCCAGAATTACTCAAAAGAATCATCCTGTAAGTTAGATAATTGGTGAGAAATACAAAGGTGTACAAACCAGGAGAAGGATAATCAAAGACACTGAGAAATAACATATAGCCTTCATATCCATGGTGGAACCCAAGAAATTCAATGATTCCAGTGAAGATGTAAATTGGTTAAAATCAATGAATGAGGAACTGGATCAGATTGAGAAGAACAATACTTGGGAGCTTGTTTGTAGACCGACATATAAGAATGTAATTGGATCCAAATGGGTGTTTAAAAATACAATTAATGAACAAGGAAAAATAGTTAGGAATAATTCCAGATTGGTCTATAAGGATATGCTCAAATAGAAGGACTGGATTTTGATGAAACATTTGCGCCCGTAGAAATATTAGAAGCTATTAGAATGTTTCTTGCCTATGCCCATCATTAGAAGTTTAAAGTCTATAAAATGGATGTCAAGTCAGATTTTCTAAATGGATATCTAATAGAAGAAGTCTATATGGAACAACCAGAAGGTTTCCAACTGTCAGATAACCATGACTTTGTTTGCAAGCTGAAGAAAGCCTTATATGGGTTGAAACAAACTCCCTGTGTATGGTACTACAGAATGGATAAGTATCTTCAAGACAAAGGGTTCAAGAAATGAACAATTGACATCAATCTATATATCAAAACAGAAGGTAATGATTTTCTCATTGTGTTGGTCTATGTAGATGACATCATCTTCGGAAGTAATAATTCTTCACTGGTAAAATGGTTTTCTTTTGCCATGCAATCTGAATTTGAAATGTCTATGATAGGGGAACTGTCATTTTTTCTTGGTTTGCAAATTACTCAGAGGTATGAAGGACTATTTATTTCTTAGGAGAAATATCTAAGAGAAATATTGAAAAGGTTTCAAATGGAATATTATACACTTGTGAGCACACCTATGGTCACTGGATGCAAGCTAAGCAAGGATGATAACTCACCTAATGTTTATCAGAGTTCATATAGGTCTATGATAGGCATCCTATTGTACATCACAACATCTCGTCCAGACATAATGCATGTTGTCGGAATGGTAGGAAGGTATCATTCTGCACCTAAACAAAGTTATTTGATAGGCGTCAAAAGAATTTTCAAATATTTGAAAGGAACAATGAACTATGGCCTATGGTATCCTAGGAATTAGAATTTTCAATTATCCGTCTATTCAGATGTTGATTGGGCTAACTACATGGATGAAAGGAAAAGAACGAGTGGAGGTGCATTCTTCTTAGGGGATTCTCTTGTAGCATGGTTGAGCAAGAAGCAAGGTTCCATTTCCTTATCGATTACAGAAGCTGAGTACATTGTAGTTGCCACTTGTTGTACCCAAGTATTATGGATGATTCAAACACTTGCAAACTTGGAGGTAAATTATACTGCACCAATCCCAATTCATTGTGATAATACTAGTGCAATCAGTGTGCCAAAGAATCTTGTATTTCACTCCAAGACCAAGCATATACCCATGAAGTATCACTTCTTGAGGGAACATGTGACCAACACTATTTTTTCTTTGCATTATATTCCATCCAAAGATCAGATTGCTGATATCTTCACTAAACCGCTTGCAAAAGATTAATTTGAGAATGTATGCCAGAAGTTGGGCGTAACCCCATTATCAACCTAAGAGAGTCCATCCTGTTAGGGGGAGTATGTGTTGGTTGAATATTTGTTACCTCCACAAAGTACTGCAACAACGCAGGGGGAGCATGTTTTCTTTGACATTGATGTCAAAGGGGGAGAAAAGGAGTGGTCTGGATGCTACAGTTGGAGGTCCAAGTAACAACCTTTTAGGGTTTCCATCAATGCCAAAGGGGGATATTGTTGGCATGTTTTACAATAAATCATGTTCTTGTCATTGATGGAAAGACCAACAACATCGATGTTTTATAGGAAAATCATAAGCTCAGGAGGAGAAGCGAATAGTATGCAGAAACAAGAAAACTCAGAAGAGATAGAAGTTTCTAGAATCGCAGATGAGGTACAAGAAACCGACTCGTAGGAGGAGCAAAGGTCGAGACCCGTGAACACTTAGAAAATATTCTAAGTCAGAGAGATCATAAGCTCAGGAGGAAGAGAGACAGTGGTCGTTGGATAACTGATCCAAAATACTAGCAACCGTTAGATCCAGTGGATTTGTGAGGAGGTTACCCTTCGGGGAATCTCACTTAAAAATAATTGGCAACTTGAAAGTTGAAATACCCGAAGCCCAAAATCCAAAATGAATCTGGACCATCGTATCTGGAGAAAATGTGATGATTGTTGGATTGAATTATTGGAAGGATAGGATAAGCAAGCGCTGAGATCTAAGATCACGATCAACCGAATATCCATCGATCGTCGGATCGAATTAATTGAAGGGAAAGTTAAATGGGGCTAAAGAGTTGAGAATTTGATTATCCAAATGCCCGTCAGTCATTGGATCAAACGAGAATTTTTGTCAGTCGTTAGATCATTCTAAGTGGAAGGGAAGTATAAGCTAGAAGAGTTGCATCGCAGATAGATCAGGCCTTTGATATAATATCTTGATCCAACAAACGTCATTCATTTTAGGTATAAATAAGTGAGGAGGTTACTCTCTGGGAAAATCTCAATTCAAGAATTCAGTTTGAGATTTGAAATCTCCGAAGTCTGGAGACCCAGAGAGCGAGAATACGTTCTCGACCGTCAGATCATCCAAAGAAGATCACAGTCGTCAGATCATTCTAAAGTGGAAGGACAAGATAAGTTGGGTAAAGGGTTCTCTAATCTCAGCGGTCAATATTAGGGGACTCATATCTACGGTCGACAGGGCATATCAGACCCCCCCGAGATTTCCGCCTTTAACTGTGGGGGGGGGGGATATGAAATATCACTTTGGGTGTATTCTCAACCGTTGATCATAGTACAATGGAAGGATAGTGTAATTTTGAGAAGTTGAAATTATGATGTTCCGAAGGGTGAAGTTCCAACAACCGTCCATATCGATGTTTGATTAAGTCCTAACCGTCAGATTGAACAATGAAAGGATGAGTGTAAGGATCAAATCTGACCATTGATTTGTTTCCATGAAATAAAATGTCCAATCTGATCCGTCCATTTCAGGATCACCGTCAAGATTGTAAGATCGACGGTCCCGTCGCATTGCGGGGCCAGAACATGCTTGGGTCTGAATGTTTCATGAGCGGACCGCAATCGAAACCACGATTTTGGAGAAAGGATGCATGGAGGCTCATAGTGAATTACGGGGCGAAAAGTGGGTTTCCCCCAAACTTCTTATGGATGTGCCTGCAATCGCGTTGTCACATGAAGTTCATAGCCCAAGGTCATATTGTGAAAAAGAGATAGCATTCACTAGACCAAGATCAGGAAGCACCTTTTGAATAGGCGATTGGGTCACCGCCAGTGGTCACGTAAAGGAAGGGGCTTAGAATCCAAATAAGACAAATATGACTAACTGTAATTGACAGAGAAGATGAAGAGTTTTGACTGCTAGAGAAGCCAAGGAATCTCAAGATAACACCCACTGATGATGAACACACTGACCATAACCACCAAATAATTCGAAGAGCTTCAGGGTGATTGCCATAGGAACTGAAGAGTCTCTAGGTAACTACCAGTAGGATGAAGACTCATCATAGAGATAATTGACAGATGGAAAAGCATCGAAGACTGTAACTGCCAGAGAAGCCAAAGAATCTCAGGATAATGGCTACTAATGAAGAACAAACTCAGCATGATCGCCAGAGAGAATGAAGAGTTAGGTGTATGATCTGGCAAAGGACTTGGCATGATAAATATATGCAGAACAAAGAAGAGGTGGTTTCTTCGATTGACAGTTATTCATGCACATAGAAGCATGCTATGTGCAGTAGCTGAAATGCAAAGAAGTGACATAATGCATAGAATGAAAATAATACAAAGAGCATAAAGCGCAGAAGAGAGACATAGAACATAATTGCATATCTAGGAGAGGAAGGGAAAGCCGAGGTGTGCATGCAATGACAGATCAGAAGATCAGGAAGCTCAAGAAGATGCGAGAAGAAAGACACTGATGAAGGAAGAGCAGAGCAGTATAGCAGAATAATGATGAGACCGGTAAGCCCTTTGACAAACATTGTATCACTATAATAAGTTTCAGTAACGAAGTTTTTATAATCAGGGTGGTAGGGTGGTGTTAGGGAAGACTATTTTCCTTAGAGTTTCAAGTGGGTGCTTGAAAAAAAGGAGTTGCTGTAACATCCCCAGCCACCCATGTCCGTGCCATGCTACGCCAAAGAACTCTTACGTTCTCTCTGTGGAACATACTGTAACATACCCAAATTCTATTCTGAGCTATGCCACATAACATTTTCTAACTGCATGCAATTAAAAATATATACATGCAGAACTCTTGCGTAAGTCTTATATATATAAAACATAAACATACAAATACATCTGTAAACGCATGAATCCATACTGAAATAAAAGCAAACGCATACATGCAACGTATATAGGAAATACCCATAAAAATAAACACGTAAATAACAATGCAACATGTAAATTTATCACACAATTACCACTTATCTTGGTAAGAATGTCACCAACTGTGTGTAGACCATCCAAAAACCTCCCAGCCTTAGACCACACTATTCATCACTCTCAACAGTGAGTCACCCCCAAGCTGGGACTAAACTCCACTGGGTAAAGGGTTCCTAACCATGCTAATGGCTCATGGAAAATAGGAAAGACTTCGTCATGATGCTCACTCAGCTAACAGCCTACAGTCCCTCATTCCCCACATGCCTATCCCACCCCAGGAAGTGTGCCCCTTCTCATCTCAATAGTGCTTCAGCTGCCCCACTTCCCTTCCAGGCTTCAACAACGGCCTGGATAGGAAGTCTCAGAGCACTGTAACTGCAGTTTAGCACCTTCAAGAAATCAATTCCCAACAATTCTCTCACCCAGAGAATTGCTCATGGGCATGACAAACTGCCTCTTCAATATCCCACAGGCTTGACAACCAGCTTCTTCAGTCCCACTCCCCAGCTAACCAGCTACACCAACACAAAATGGTTATGGATACAGGTTTAGATACAGTGAAATGAATGTCTGAGAATAACTGACTGCGTGAGTGAAAATGGTCATCGGATCATGGCTGAATGATGGAAAATATGATGGTAAGGATGATGGGGGGTGTGTGAAAATGAACTAAGTCCCAACAATATGTATGCATGTCCCCATCTTGACACTTGTCATGTTGGGAGCTACTTTGGCCCACTTGTCCCCAACTTTAGAAATTAGGATAAAATAATTATCCATACTTTATGATTTAAGAAATATTAATATAATATTCCTTTTTGGCTCAAGCTCCCTAGCTTATCCCCTTTCCTTAACTTAGCCCCTCCCTTTCCTTAACTAGTGGAGTTTAGTCTCCCATCTCTTTCATCATGGTCAGTGTGCGTGCAACGATGTATTTTATATTAAATATGAGAGATATACAAAAACATATGCACTAGCCTTTAACATCTAGGCTCTCCGGCCTAATCAAAACATAAGCATCCTAGCTTATAATAACTAGCTCACCAGCCTATAAAACATATCATATACACAAAGGCTCACTGGCCTCAACATTGCGCGCACTTAAGATGCTGTGCGTGGTATCTTGGAATGTGCACACTTCCTCATTTTACTGCGCAGTACATGCGCGCACTATGCCATGAAATGTGCATACAAAAATGATATCAAAACAACTCACCAACTTAAGTACATTTGTATTTACATTTACAATTGGGTTTGGCCTTAGGGATATTACAATCCCCTCCCCTTATTTATGCACTGTCCTCAGTGCATCATGTACCCATGTACAACTAAATTTCAAAAATCCTCAAAAAGATGTGGGTATTCTGCCTGCATTGCATCCTCATTCTCCCAAGTAGCTTCCTCAGGACCGTACCAGGTCCATTGGACCTTTACAAGCCCTATGGCTCGATTTCAGAGATGTTTGATTTTCTGGTCCAGAATGCGCACCAGATGTACTTGAAAAGTGCCTTCTTGCGCCACCTGAATCACATTCCAATCAATAACATGATTAGTATCATGTATAGATTTCTTTAGAAATGATACATGGAATACATTATGAACATACATAGATGTAGGAAATGCAATCATATAAGCTATTGGACCAATCCTCTCTAGGATTTAAAGCAGCCCACAATAGCGAGCTACCAACTTTGAACAATTTCCCAAGTTCAGGGAACTTCTATTGGCTTTCACTTTCAAGATTACATGGTCACACACTTTAAATTTCTTGTGAGTTCTTCCCTTATCAACATAGCTTTTCTACCTGTCTTGGGCAGCCTTCAAATTTTGTTTTATTTTCAACATTTTCTCTTCCATTTCCCTAAGCAATTTTGGCCCAACCACTGCTCTATCTGCTGGGTTATGCCATCTTACCGGTGTGTTTCACTTTCTGCCATAAAGTGCCTCAAATGGGCTCATCTTTAGAGATTCTTGGTACCCATTGTTATAAGAAAACTCTACCAAGTGTAGGTAGTCTTCCCATTTTGATGATTTATCCATCACATACATCCTCAACATATCCTCAATCAACGGATTCACCCTCTATGTTTTTCCATCTATTTCTGGATGATAAGCTGTACTAAAATTCAAATTTGTTCCAAATCCATTAAATAACCCCTTCCCAAAATTTTGAGGTAAATTTTGGATCTCTGTCAGACACAATTGTCTTGGGTATGCCATGTAATCTAACAATTTTTCTCATATAAACATCAACAATGTTCATTGCCTTGTGAGTGAGCTTAACTGGAATAAAATGGGCATCTTTAGTAAGCTTATCCACCACTACCATGATAGAATCATGTTGCTTGTTTTTTCTGGGAAGTTTGGTAATGAAATCCATGGTTACAACTTCCCATTTCCACTCAGAAATGGGTAATGGCTGTAGTAAACCAGCTGGGTGTCTATGCTCAGCCTTTACTTTTTGACATTCCAAACATCTGGCAATAAAATCAGCAACCTCTTTTTTCATGCCTGGCCAATAATATTGTCTCTTGATGACAACTGCAATAGTTTTCTGATATCCTGGGTGCCCAACATAAGGCACATTATGTATTTCTCTCAATATCAGTTTTTTCAACTCTTGGAAATTTGGTACATAAATTCTGCCCCTGTACATGAGAATGCCATCCTTATCTAGCTTGTATTCTTCAATTTTCTATTGCAAATTACCTTGTTGTAGTTTTTCCACTAAATCCTTGTATTATAAATCTGATTTGGTAGTCTCTATAATTTTGTGTTTCAAATCTACTTGATACATGCTAATGGTTGTAGCATGCATTTCATGCATTCTTCTATTGAGTGCATCAACCACTTTGTTCTCTTTCCCCTTGATATGCTTTATAACAACGTCATATTCGCTTATAAATTCTAACCATCTTCTTTTCCTAGAATTTAAAGTTGGCTGATCAAACAAATACTTTAGACCATTGTGGCCTGTCCTCATCTCAAACCTTTTTCCCATGAGGTAGTGTCTCCATTTCCTCAAGGCATGTACTATGGATGCCAACTCCAAATCATGAGTGGCATAGTTTCTTTCATGCTTCTTCAACTTCCTTGATTCATAACATATAACAAACCCATTTTGACTGAGGACTCCACCAAGTCCCTCTTTACATGCACCTGTGCATACAATGAAGTCTTGATTTGGGTTTTCTATCCTTAATATTGGAGCACTTGTTAATAATTGTTTCAAGTGTTGGAAATTCTTTTCACAATCCAATGTCCACTGAAACTTCACACCCTTTCTTTGCAAGGAAGTGATTGGGTGTGCAATCTTTGAAAATCCTTCTATGAATCTCCTATAGTATCTTGCAAGGCCCATGAATGATCTCACCTCTGTCACATTCTTTGGCAATGTCCATTCTCTAATGGCTTCTATCTTCTCAGGATCCACTGCTATCCCATCCTTTGAAATGATATGACTCAAATAGTGAATTTGCTTCTGATAAAATGAGCACTTGCTCAATTTGGCATACAATTGATGCCCCCTTAATCTTCTCATTTGCTCATCTTTGAAAATCCTTCTATGAATCTCCTATAGTATCCTACAAGGCCCATGAATGATATCACCTCTATCACATTCTTTGGCACTGCCCATTCTCTAATGGATTCTATCTTCTCAAGATCCACTGCTATCCCATCCTTTGAAATGATATGACTCAAATAGTGAATTTGCTTCTGATAAAATAAGCACTTGCTCAATTTGGCATACAATTGATGCTCCCTTAATACTTGCCAAACCATCCTCAAATGATGTTCATGCTCTTCCTATGACTTGGAATATATGAGAATTTCATCCAAAAAGACAATGAAAAACTTGTCTAAATATTCTCGTAAAACACCATTCATTAAGCACATGAAAATAGTTGGTGAATTTGACAACCCAATTGGAACCACTAAGAACTCATAATGACCATACCTTGTCTTGAAAGCGGTCTTGCTGATATATTCCTCTTTAATCCTTACCTGATGGTATCTTGACCTGATATCTATATTTGAAAATATCTTTGCATCCTTCAATTGATAAAAAAGATCATCAATCCTTGGCAGATGATACTTGTTCTTCACCGTCACTTTATTCAACATTCTGAAATCAATGTACAATCTTAATGTTCCATCTTTCTTCTTCACAAACAAGAATGGGTCACCCCAAGGTCACACACTTGGGCGTATATACCCCTTATTTATAATCTCTTCAATTACATTTGAAACTCCTTCAGCTCTGGTGTACTCATTCTGTAAGGAGTCTTTGACACTAGAGCTGCTCTAGACACTAGATTTATAGAGAAATCAATGTCCCTCCTTGGGGGTAGTCCTAGTACCTCCTTGAACACATCTTCAAAATCTTCCAAGACTGCACAATCTTCCAAATTTGGCACCTTATCTTTATGTGTCTCCTCCATATGAGCTGCAAATATTTGACACCCTTTTCTGTAATATTTCTTTAGCTGCAATGCTGCAATCTCTTTGATGGTTACTGCCCTGGGAATTCCCTACACTTTCCTTAGTTTCCCTTCCTCATCCAAGAAAGCAAATTCTTTGTTATGACAGTCTAGGAGAGCATGATGTTGGTCCAACCAATCCATCCCAATTAGGAAATCATAGGAACCTAAAGGAAAGATGTTCAAATCTGCCTGGGTGTTCATTCCATTCATGTCCATAAGACACGACTTAACCATCTCATTAATGTTTCTTTTGGTTCCAGTAGCCAGCCACACCAACCAATATTTCCCATTCTTGTTTCTTGGCAAATGCAAACTTTCCACCATCTTAGGATCTATATAACTATGACTAGCTCCTGAATCAATTAAAATAGCAATGGTTTGGTTGTTGATCATACCTTCCACTTCAATCATATGTGATTGATACTTTGCTTTCTTGTTGTCCAAGGATGCATAGATCCTGGGTACCTTTCTGCCAACTTGTTGTACATTGTGAACAGTCCTCCCCTTTTCACCTCTGTGAGGACAATCTATGAACATGTGACCCCCTTTACAACCCCAACATTGAATAGGTGGTTTCCTTGGCCTTTGACTCCCTGTGTTAATTGTTCTGGGTTCTTTAGGAGTTTGTTGTCCCTGAGGACTGTTTCTGAAGAATGGTGGCTTATATCCCTTCTTCCTCAGATACACCTTGAATTTATTTTTGTCTTCCCAATATTTTTGGAATGTTGGCCTTGATTTTTATTGATCATATAGGCATTTATCTCACCTTATGGTCTCCTCCAATTTCTTGGGATCATCATACTATATTTTGTCATTGATAAATGATGGAAATCCACTCAAATACCTTTGAATATTCAATGTCTCATCCTTGATGAAAGAGACATACTTCAACAGTTCTAAAAACATTCTCTCATATTCATCAATGGTCATACTCCCAAGCTTGAGTTCACATAAATCTTTCATTTTCTTGTCATAGTATCTCTTAGTCAAGTATTTCTTCTCAAAATACCTCTTGAATTCCCTCCAAGTAACACTTTTCTTATTAATGTGTTGCACCTGCACAAGTTGATCCCACCATATGGATGCCTTTCCCTTGAGTTGATAGATGGAAATTCTACCCTCTGCATGAGAAGAATAATTATGCAATTGAAAACACTTTCTTATGCCCAACAACCATGTCTCTGCATCTTCATCCTTCTTGTGCTCACCACCAAAAGTAGGAGGTTTGATTTTGTTCATTTCTCCTCATAGTTCATCCACCCCATAACTCTTATGCTTCCTGACAGGGGATGGACTTGAGATTCTGTGTTCCCTGTTATTGGAATGCCTTGGGGAGTGATGATGATGTCTTCTAACACTTCTTGATTTTCTTTTCTCATCATGAGACTTGTGACTTTCCGATTTGCTCGAGCCACTCTCCTTATCCAATTTATTTTCTATTCTATTCAAGCTCTGTAATAACTTCATGTTGAATTCATCCTGCTGCTCCTTGGCTCTCATAATATTTTCATTATCATCCTTATGGCTTTGGACATCCTTCTGCAAATTTTTAATGGTTTCTGCTATATTCATGTTTTCATTCCTTTCTTCTCCATGTCCATCGGAGTTTGTTCCTTCAATGCTCAAATGGACATCCATCCATCTGACTTCATATTCCTGGTTGTAATTCCCTTGTGCCTCTTCCATTACTCTAGAGTCTAAGATGATATTGATCTATTTTTTGTTAACTTTGCAAAATGTGCAGCCAACAAAACTTTGTCAGTCTAACTGTTTCAACAATTTCATGAAAATATGAACCATTCTAGTTCAATAATATATATCAAAATTATTTCTTCTGATTTCTTATAAATTTGAATGCATTGATCAATTTTCTGGGTGGATAATTATATTCCACTGTCCAAAACCTTTCCAATGCCTACTCACATGGTCAATTCCGAGTCTTGAGCAGAAAGTTATGGCTCCATAGAGATAGTTGGGTCTTATAATTTACCCTTCACTGTTTATGCTGTATCTTTCTCATAAAAGCTTCGTTTGACGAACAATTTATACCATTAGAAAGATCTATCCAAGATCTTTTATTTGAGATGTAGAGACAAAGTGTGCCTTTGCACACTCTATTGTTGTGGTTTTTTTTTTAGTTGCTAAAAATGATCTGAAGGCCCTCAAAAACTCGCTGCAAAAAGGTGACGTTCAAATGATATAAAATGTCACGGAAATTCGTTGGTTTTGTGTTGTTCTTCACCCTTAAAACAACTTCGCATGCACAAATTTCAATATATGCACCCATAATTACCATGTGCTGCAACATCACAAGGTAAATCGTGCTTCACGCACTTTAAAACCACTGTGTATCACTTCTTTGTCGTGCCAATAACTTGCACACACTTTTTGTTTCGCGTGCCAATCAAACTCCTCTGTGCTTTGCCAATACTGCATACACCCTGCGCACCATTATTATGTGTGTATACACCATGCAAACCTTCTTATGTGTGTTCACTCTGCTCACTGCTAAATTTAGTGTGTGCACCCACACACCAATATTTTTTCACGCGACGTCAAAATTTTCTGTGCGCACCCTCACACCATTTTTTTTCCACGCGGTACTATAATTTTATCGCGCGCACCTAGAAACTATCATTTTTCCACGCAGAACCAAAATTTAACGTGCACATCAGCACACCAATACCTTGTCGCGCAATGCCGAATTTTACCTATCCCTAACTTTTCACTGCGCCACATGAATTTTTGGTGGGCCGAACTGCGCACATTCACCTTTATGCGCATTGATTTCTCATGAATTCTGCTGCAGAAATTGGGGATTTTTCCCAATTCACCATAGACATTCTGCAACTATGAAATTCATTCAATTTCACCCGGATAACACCAGCTCAACCTCTGTAACAAAAGATCACTGTGGGTTGACATTTCTGGAACAATTTTTTTCCAAACTCAATTCACGAATTGGGAATTTTAATTATAAAACTCCCTCCAACTGTCATGGATTCACTGTAACTTCAAATTCAACCAATTCCAGGTCTGAATTTTCTAGAACATATATTAAAGTAGTAATATCTCATGACTTGGCTGAATTTCTCCATTTTCTCATGAATTCAACCACATAAATTGGGGCTTTTCCCCATTTCCGCCTAGTTGTTGTTACGTTTTACTATGGACGTTCTACAAACTGAAATTTGGCCACTTCGAAATAAATCGTCTGTGAAATTTTGCTTCAAATCAACTTTCTCGGCCCATCCAGGCTTAGTGTTGAAAACTAAAGCTCTGATACCATAATGTAACATCCCTGACCACCCATGGTTGGGCCACACTACGCCAAAGAACTCTTACATTCTCTCCGCGGAACATACTGCAACATACCCAACTTCTATTCTGAGCTATACCACATAAAATTTTCCAACTGCATGAAATTAAAAATATATACACACAGAACTCTTGCAGAAGCCTTATATATATAAAACATAAACATACAAATACATCTGTAAACGCACGAATCCATACTGAAATAACAGTAAATGCATACATGCATCTTATACAAGAAATACCCATAAAAATAAACACGTAAATAACAATGCAGCATGTAAATTTATCACACAATTGGCACTTATCTTGGTAAGAATGTCACCAAATGCATGTAGACCTTCCATGAACCTCCCATCCTTAGACCACACTGTTCATCACTCTCAACAGTGAGTCACCCCCGAGTTGGGACTAAACTCCACCGGGTAAAGGGTTCCTAACCAGGCTAATGGCTCATGGAAAATAGGAGAGACTCCATGACAGTGCTCACTCAACCAACAACCTACAATCCCTCATTCCCCACATGCCTGTCCCACCCAAAGAAGTGTGACCCTTCTCTGTTCAACAGTCCTTCGGCTGCCCCACTTCCCTTCTAGGCTTCAACAATAGGCCGGACATGAAGTCTCATAGCACTGTAGTTGTAGTTTATCACCTTCAGGAAATCAATTCCAGACAATTCTCTCACCCAGAGAATTGCTCATGGTTCTGACAACCAGCCTCTTCAATATCCCATGGGCATGACAACCTGCTTCTTCAGTCCCGCTCCCCAGCTAACCAGCTACACCAACACAAAATGGCTATGGATACAGGTTCAGATACAATGAAATGAATGTCTGAGGATAACTGACTGCGTGAGTGAAAATGGTCATCGGATCATGGATGAATGATGGAAGGAATGATGGAAAATATGATGGTAAGAATGATGGGGGGCATGTGAAGATGAACAAGTCCCAACAATATGTATGCATGTCCCCAACTTGACACTTGTCATGTTGGAAGCTACTTTGGCCCACTTGTCCCCAACTTTAGAACTTAGGATAAAATAATTATCCATACTTTATGATTTAAGAAATATTAATATAATATTATTTTTTGGCTCAAGCTCCCTAGATTATCCCCTTTCCTTAACTTAGCCCCTCCCTTTCCCTAACTAGTGGAGTTTAGTCCCCCATCTCTTTTATCATGGTCGGTCTGCATGCAACGATGTATTTTATGTTAAATATGAGACATGTACAAAAACAGACGCACTGGCCTTTAACATCTAGGCTCTCCGGACTAATCAAAACATAAGCATCCTAGCTTATAATAAATGGTTTACCAACCTATAAAACATATCATATACACAAAGGCTCCCTGGCCTCAACATTACATGCACTTAAGATGCTGCGCGTGGTATCCTGGAATGTGCACACTTCCTCATTTTACTGCGAAGTACATGCACACACTATGCCATGAAATGGGAATACAAAAATGATATCAAAACAACTCACCAACTTAAGTACATTTTTATTTACATTTACAATTGGGTTCGACCTTAGGGATATTACAATTGTAGCTTCCATTTGGTTGCAACCAGAAAAACTAGGGTGGTAGGGTGGTGCAAGGGAGAACTATTGTTCTCTACTATACAGGTTGGTGCATGTGTAATTAGAAGTTGGTGCTTCCATCCAGTTGGTGCTGGAACACTCAGGAAGTTGGTGCTTCCATCCATTTGGTGCTAGAACACTCAGGGAGTTGGTGCTTCCTTCTAGTGGGTGCTAGAGAAACTAGAGAGTTGGTGCTCTCAGCAAGTTATTGCTTATAAAATAGAGGTGGTAGCCTCTAAAGGAGTTGATAATCATAAGAATGATAATTTATAGGAAATAAAGATTACTTATCATATCAAGAAGAAGATATTTTTCCCTTTATGGGTTTCCTCAGGAAATATCTGTCTTTGTATATTTCATGTGTGTGATTGATGTTGAATATTCTATTGCTTACTTCCCTGCATTATTGTGATCGTCATTGAGTGTTCTGTAAAGAGTTTGAAATGGGAATAATTGTTTAATCACAGTAACAACTAATTCACCCCCCCTTCTTAGTTGTCCAACAAGAATTTCCATCATTTCCTTCTCATTACTTCCTTTCCCTATTTTGACCATCCTTGGATCCATTTCCGTACCGATGTTAAATTCTAGGGATTCATCTATTTTTTTGTTGGGATTTTTTCCCTTGAAAATATCATGTCTGTCAAAGAGGTTTTCTAAAGGGACACATCCTTTGGGAAAAAGTGTTATTTTGAAGGTTAACCACATCCAAGTGCATGGAATCATCCATGGAGTTTACTTGTGAATTGGTGAATTCTTTACTATTTTCCATAAACCTAATGATTTGGTCATCATCTTCAAAGACTTGCCAGTGTTCCAAGTTATCAGAGATAGAAGGCCTAAACATGGTTCTCTTCTTGGGGAACGACTTTGATTGTCACCATCTCAAAATATTTTGCAATGGATCACGCAAAGTCATGGTACCTCTTCAGATTTTAATTCTTGGTAGAAAAGTCTAGTAACACTTGTGACACTATGAGGTCCGAGTCCCCTATCACCCTTAAGTGTGTGACACCTTTTTCAATTGCCAAGTTGAGACCTAGTATCATAGCTTCGTATTCAACAATGTTGTTGGTATAGTGATACTCAAGTCTATAGGAGTAATAGAAGGTCTCTTGGGAAGCGGCTTTCAAAATGATACCTACCCCTGACCCAGAACTTGAATGAGATCCATCAAACTCTAAAGTCCAAAATCCTGTAGGTGTTTCGACAGTCTCATCTTTTGAACTTGCTTCTTGGACGAACCAATTGTCAATGCCATTGTTAACACATAAGAGATTATCATCTGGTTCACCAGGTGTCTCAACTAGGGATCCCATAATGAGTTCTTTGTGCAAGGTGAAGAATCCTCCTTCAGGGTGAGGTATGATCACTTCATATCCTTGGTTTTGGAAATTCCCAGCCAGGTACTCTACAAGGTCCTTGTGGAATATGATACCCCAATTTCTCAAAGCATCTATTACCAAGACGTATATAGTAAAAGGAGCGCTAGGGAAAGAGTCAAAAGCAACATTCAAATCCTTGATAATTCCCTTTGCAAAATCCCCTCGTGTGTTTGGTTGTGACACACTCAGACCCAACTGATGCATGACCTTCTCAGTCATAATGTTGGCCATAGCGTTTGCGTCAAAAATGAAGTTATGGATGAGGAAATCATTGAATCAGAGAGTAACATAAAAAGGTGTGGTCTTCCCATACCTTGGTCTGATGCTTTCTACCTGGTGTAAAAAATGAGAAACCTCTTCAATAAGGTCATCTTTGTAAATTTGTGGTAGGGAAACTGCAAACTCTTCATCCTTGTGTGTTGCAAAGATATTTTGAGTGGGTTCTTCCATCTCAGGGGGTTCATCCTCTTAGGAGAATAAGGAAACATCTTGTATGTTGGTGAAACACATGCTCCACTTCCTGGGGTAAGTAGTCCATTCTACCCCAAGGATGTCGGGAGGGTTAGGTTCAGATTCCACAACGCCCTCATTATTTGGTTCCCAAGATTCGTTGTTTTACAAAAGGTTAATCTGATGGATGGAGTCCTTGAACCTAAGGTTTTCCTCAATTCGATAAGAAACTTCTTGTGCTTCGTATAAGCTTGAGGGAAATCGATGCTTGAGGGTGAACTACAAATTTCCCTCTAAGGATTCCAAGTAATCCTGGAGAATAACACTTTCTGATTTAAAATCAGGTTGGATTTTTTTTAGGAGAAGATTGAACCTATCATTGAAGTCCCTAATTCTCTCATTGTATCCTATACAAATTTGGATGTATTGGGAGTAAAAGTATTGTATATTTTCTTGTTTACACCACTTCCCTTTGAAAGCCTGCTCTAGATCCTCAGGGGTCTTGAAGCTCCCACTTGGTTGAGCGTTAATCCATTTCCTAGCATCCCCAGTGAGTGAGCTTATGAAGAGTCTCATAAAGACATCGGGGTGTTCTTTTCCATATTGATGAAAATCAAAACCTTCACAGAACTTGGTCCAATGTGAGTTACCATATGACCCCCCCTCTCCTGAAAACGTAGGTATCTAGGAGTTATCTTTCTTGGGTAGATCACGTATTCCTCCATGGGTATTAACTAGATCAAAGGAGTGAAAAATATGTTTATGAGATCACTTAGGAGGATTTGCAATGGCAACAGGATTTGCAGTGGGTGTCAGTACATACCTCCTTAACAAGCCCAATTAGACTTGTAAGAATTCACTGAGTGGTATGATTCTCCATATTTTTGATCTGGCTGGATTTATCGATGGGCTTTAATCATGAATGATAGATATTTATTTCTTTGAAACCTTTCCTCAGGCAATGCAATTCTCTTTTTTGTTCTTTTGTAACATTTGTGGGAATGAAAAGTGGAGCTTAAACTAAATGACATAGGGAAGTTATGATATATTGGAGAAAGTTGTGTTTTAGGATAGCCTTTATACCTCAACATGCAGACAATGAGGATATAAAATACTTCAAGCTGGAAATAATACCATTTTGACTTGTATACATTCAACATTGCCTGAGATGGTGGTTACAGAAAGAAAATACATACGTAATAGAAAATGAGTGCAATAAAAGTAATTTTCAATACTCTACTATCAATCACATATTAACAAAATCAAGTTCTATTCACCAATTAGAATAAAAGAACTATCGCAGAATTATAAGATATATTAAATAATAGATACAACAACTCTTACTCAATACAACAACAAATATTGAATTCGAAGACAGAGATAATCCCCCTTGGTCCAGTCACATTCATGCCTCATATGAAAGAAGTGTCTTTGGTTCTAAACGAAACTTCTAAATTAAAATAAGTTTCACAAAAATAATTCTCTTACAATATTCCAGAAAAAATCTCTCTCCAAAACCATCGACCCTGTAACTCAAGGTCGATTCTCTTATTTATAAAAATAATTAAACTAAAAATAGCTACTGAAGTTGTGTTAAGTAAAGAAAACAACACATGGTGGACTTTATCTATCTTTTCTCTTTTGTTTTCCTTATATCATCTCATCATTTTACTAAAGTAGATTGTTCCTCTCGTATTCCGACCATTTGCAAAATATATCTTCGCATGTATTTGCATAAGGGAACCTTTTTTGATCCATCGGAGAGGAGAGGAGCTCCTTTATCTCAATTGTTTGTTCTTTGTACTTGATTAGTTTGAAACTGACGTGTTATAAGACTGCGAGATATTTGATTGGAGGCTCCATCAACTTCTTCAATTGGCCCCGGATCATGATTGAAACCTGCAAAATCTTTGCTCCGCATACTCGGTCTTGTTCTGCATGTCGTTTATCTATGTCATGTAAATCGGTAAAATCCTCTGGTGGGCCAAACTCTGGAAAGTCAATATATCTCATTTCTTGGTTGATTTTTCTCCAACTTTTCTCACTCTTCCAATCTTTCTTGCATTTTCTATCGGGGTTCTTAGACCATGTATACCCAGTGTTAAACTTCGTTTTGTATTTGAATGATGTTGTTGTCCATCAACACTCGGATGCCATGTTATTTTGTATCTTGTCCCTTCTGTACTTTGCTAATCTAGACGATCCTCTCCAAGGCTTGATGTGCCTTCTCGTACCATCATTGCATATCTTTTCAGGTTGCTAGCTCCATAAGGGTATCTTCTTGAAAATCAACTATTCGGGCAGTGAAGAGGTCCCTCTCCTTTCTGAATCATGCATACATATCTCGGAACTCACTTTTCAGGAGTACCATCACCTGGGTTGAATTTTAGTAATATTCAGCTTGATGTCACAAGTGGTCCAACTCTTTCCTCATAGAAGCTACCTCCCTTTCATCCATTTGTTCCCTGTCTAATGTGGCATCGGTTATGGCCATACCTGCTCTGATTATCTCAATCATCCTGGAATTTTATGTGTTGAATAATGTCTCTTCTGTGGTTATGAAGAGGGTACTATCGAGTGTGAGCTTCCTTTTCTTAACTGTTCTTCTCATCACGACCTTCCTTTTCCTATCATAAGAAATTGCCTGTATATCGATGACTTTGTCTACTTTTTAAGGAATCCGTCGATCTCCCCAAGATAGAGTATTTCCTAGGCTCCCCGCCATATATAGGTGTTCCATGGTAGGTTCTCTATCTCTTCCAAGGGTGGGTACTTGAACTGCTTCTTCCTGAGTCCACAATTTATATGGTAATATTGGTGTCAGTGCTTATTCTATTCCAAGGCTTGGTCTGCCCATATCCCTAGCAGAGGAGCTTATTATGCTTCCCGGTGACTTGGAATTCTATTGTTTCTCATCAGTTGACAGAGGTTTTTCATAGATGGAGAAGTGGGAAGAGGATCAGTATTGGCTGAGATTTCGGTTGTCGGGATATTGATTTCTAGCTACCCCATTCCTTCTTCTTGTACTCATATAACCATGTCATTCTTAGAGCTGTGATGATGAGGGTATGTTTCCATTTGATTGAGAAATACAATGTTGAGAGTGGTCCCAACTTCCAGGTCTCTTTCTTGGGGATTTAGGAGCAAATCATCAAAGACTGGAGTAGTTGTCTCCCCTGGTTCTTCCTCTTGTGTGATTACCACTGGTGTTATGTGCGAAGCTTCTGAACCTTCCTCATCATCATATATGGTGATTAAATCTATGAGAATGGTAGGCATACCCATCTCACTTGATGCCTTTTATTCCCTTCATTGAGCTATAGTTGTCACCGATGATCCTTCCTGGGTTGATATGGGGCTAGTGTTTTCTTAGGTGGCAGTCTCTTCTGGTGGAACTATTTTTGAGCCATTTATTTTTGCCTCCTGGCCATTTGTATCAGCCAGGGTAATTATCAAGGGTCTTACCAAAGGTTTAAGTGATGGATATTCCTTCAATCTTTGCATATCTATCTCAACTTCTTCCATTAGCAACGACCCCCTTCTCCAAGCTTATGTCGCTTCTGCTACTCTATTTTCTTCTCTAATCCTGATGGATTCTTGAGTTGTGTGCTCTATCATCTCAACTTTTTCATCCATGGTCATCGCTTTGAACTTGGTTATACTAGGGTTGGCCCTTCTATGGAGCACTTCTTCCCAATCTTGGTCGCCCTCGGTAAAGCTCCCATCTTTGAAACTATCATGAGAATATGGCCAACACGAGGATACCTGGGACACGTGCCGGAGTACCAAGTATTTTGGATCATGGTTTTGAAAACGGATTGTGGGGAACCGATACTCAAGATAACTCAATACTTTTTTTTTTTCCTACGTAGTGTCTTTAACCATATAAAACCCAATATGAAAACCATAGGGTATGAAGGCCCTCTTCTTATGCTTCACCAGAGATTCGTTATAGACTTATAGGATGGTTTGGTAACAAATCTCTCCCAATATGAGATGGTCAGGGACATGAACAAGGAGTAGGTGTGGTCTACCAGTAGCCCTGAACAATCTGATGTAAGTGCTTGTTTCTTCGAAACACCGGTGGCCAAATTTGGATATCATCTTTTTTACTCCTGCTAAAATCCTCGGGCATTATTTTCTAAATATAATGAAGTGTATTCTGGCTGTAAACTTGATGCAGGAGAATTGTATAAATCCAAATCCGAAGCATGCACCTAGCCAAAGTAACAGTTGGACATGTAGATGGGAAAAAGGAGCACGTTTTTATGAAAACATTTTAAATTTTGAAATTTGAAGCATTAATGTAATATCTAGGAAAATGCGTACTTACATTTATGTCTTGGAGATATGAACATATTTGGAGAGATTACTCTCATCTGTCAGATGTATTAGGCATTTAAGTCTGTTAATGTAAAGTAGGTAGATATGAATGTTAGATTAGACAATTTAGAAGCATAGGAGGAAAAACGGATATAGACACCCTCACCCTTGTATCATTGTAGTGGTTGATCATTCAGAATTCATAAGCTGTAGAGTTGTAGCAGAGAGTTGTAGAGAAGAACCCATGTACAATAGCACTTGAGTTAATATATGAAGCTTTGACTCAATTTTCATGGTGTTGTGATGCTTACTATTTACATTTGTTGAATGCTATGTTTACAGTTGCTTTGTTTCTCTGTTATGCATTTGTTTCAATGTTCTATTATGTGTGATTTCATGGTGAATGTATGAAGTCTGAGAGAGGAGAAGAATGAGTTTCAATTGTTTCTCTTCCTAAGAATTCATGCAAGGAGTGCAACGAATGTCCACAAGGTGTGCATTGATGAGGGTCTGAGTTTTATCTCAGAAAGCTCAGGAGAGATACCATTGTTCTCATACCAGTCTAAGTGTAGGTGAAGCACAAAGTTGTGCAAGGTGTGCATAGGCCAGTTGAAGCCTTGGATTGTATAAATCCAGAAGGAAGGTTGAAGGACCACTATTGCAAGGAGTGCACAGGGACGGAGATCCAAATAACTAGAGGTTATTTGAAGGTTTTCCACAAGGAGTGTGAGCAGGGATCATTTTGGAAGCTTGAGTTTATAAGTGAAAGCTCAGGAGGGATTTAACCTTTGAAGTGTTCAAAGGGAGACAGAGGCCGAAAACGTCTCATAGAAGTTAAGTTCAGGAGGGAGAACGCTGAGTTGTTTGGACATAAGTCCTTGAGGAGTGCATCTGGTGGTCATAATTCTCTGTGGAGAACTCGCGAAGTCACAAGGACCGTAGGATCCAGAGGAGTTGTAAGGTGGTTAGGAGTTGGGTGAATTTTCCACCCCGACATCAAGAATCAACGTGAATTGTTGATCGTGATCAATTTGAGTTGTTAGATCATTTCATAAATTTGGAATCCATAAGTTCGAAGTGCAAGCCAAAATCCTTGGTCACTCTAAAACCCAAATCACGAAAGGAATAATCAAGTGGGAAATTTCAGTATTTTGGGGTTCGGCATACCAGAAATCTTGATGATAAGGAACCGGGACCTTAGCATTGAAAATCCCGAAGTTGCGAAATGTGATGTGCCTTTGGTGTGAAACATCGACATTTCGACACATCGGGGTTCGACATTTTGAAAATCCCGATGACAAGGAGCCGAGGCACTTTTCACTGAAAACCCCAAAGTCGCGAAATGCGAAGTGTCTTTGGAATGGAATCCCGACATTTCGGCATTTCAGAGTCCGGGAAGTAGAGGAGACAAGTGATTTTTGGAACTGAGAGTTTCAAACCCCCTGTACACAAAATCCCCAAAAAGGGTCTCTATTTCAGAATTTGGGAATTGGTGTAGAAAGTGAGTTGGGATCGAGAATCACGAACTCCCAGTACAAAGAGTCCCGAAAGGCCATTGATCACGCATTCCATGGGACGTTGAGCCCATTTCAGCATTCTGACATTTCAGAATTCGAGGAATCATAAGGCAAGAGGAATGACTGTTGGGTCATTCGCTCAAGTCCCGAAAAGCCGAATTTAGTGGCAATAGGTGGTGTGCGTTGGAGCAGTCAGCCCTCGTTGACAATTCACATTTCGACATTTTTCAAGAGTTGTGGGGATATATTGGGACTCTCCAACTCCTAAAACCCAAAGTCCTTTGTGGCTAAAACAAAGGGTTTGATTAACCCTTGGCGTGGTTTTAGTGAATATCCTGTGCGGATATTAGCCCGAGGGTAGGGGGTCTATGTCAAAACTCATCACATATCATGTCATAAAATATTTTGTACCTATTCTCCCACAAAATGTTGAAATAAATGTGCACATGTAACTCAACAACATACCAGCTTAAATTTGTACCTGCGAAAGCATTTCTCGTGCATATCACATCAAATAGGTAAGATTCCATGTAGAATACTGATGTTTCTCCTTCTTTTGGTGTTTGGGACTGTAGGATGTTGATACTTAGTTGTTTGGAAACAATGGATCCCCAAATGAAACTACTCTCGGAGATCGCTACAGTATATGATAAGGGCATCCATGATTCTGAAAAATTTGAGCAGTCCTTTTATCCATACAATCAGTAGATCAAATACATTAAATACATATAAGGCTCTCTGAGGTTTACTGTGTTTCACCAGCCATTATTCCTATTTGTGAACTTTTTATCCTCTTTCCATCATGAGACTAGTAACCAACTGGTGTCATGAAGCTCATAAAACCTGACCACGAAATATGTATTCAGCCTCTCCTCTGGGTCTCTGAGTTTGTAACATTTTTGTACCTCTACTGGAAGAAATATACCAACACATTCACCTTCTTCATTACTGACCGTGCACTTCACCGTGTCTGCATGGTTAATTATCTATCCTAGGATTTTGATGCAGGGCATATTTGGGGTCCAGAAACCCACCCTGTGCGGATATGATCACCTGATATTCAAGAAAAATTGGTCATCCAATACCATGATGTCTGGGTTGTTGTGAGGTGTAAACGGCGGGTAATCTTCCTGACTAATTTTTTTATAAAGGTCACCTCAATGTGGGAGCATTACTTTAGATCTAGTTCCTTCCTCTGTGTCCCTAAACATTGGAGGCTGGGTAAATTGTTTCTTGGTCGAAGTATGGATAATAGATTCTGTTTTTGAAACAAAATCAAGATCCCTTGCAGTCGTTGGTGTCGACCCTTCATTGATCTCCAGTTCATTCATGTTGGGCATTCTTGGTGAGCACCTAGTCGTCAGCTTTTGCGATGACATTTTCCTACACGAAATGTTATAATGAGCTGCAAGCCAACTTCGACAACCGTTATTCGACGCAATTGTAAATGAAATTGACAAAGACAATGCTTACCTCTTCCTTGCAAGAAATAACCTAGGATTATTGGTAATTGAAGTGATACAATGTGTTGTAGCCTCCTCGATGATCTCTCTCACTCCTTCGTCAACTTAGGAGATTAGTGATCTGTGAACGGAATACCATGCTTGGGCACAAACCTTGTAAATTTAAACATACCTACCTTGTCGCATTGAGTCTTAAATTCAAGAGTACAAATGTGACCTGTTCAATTTATAACAGAATCCACATCATTCTTAGGATTAAATGTAACGTAGGTTGGTAGCACACGACCGTGTTATTTATGAGTTCATCGACAAATTCAAAATTTTGAATGTTGGTCAGTGCGCAACATCATGGATCGAATTATCAGTTACATGAAGTTATTATTTGTCTAACAAATCACAAATATCGTCCTTCACTCAGCCAGAGGTGTCCCATCAAATTAACCGAGCATTTTCATATTTCATAGGAACTAGTGTGATTGGCATCTAGGATAAGTAGGGTCTTTAAATGGACAATGCGGATCTGCTAGGATCATAGGCCTCAGTGGATAAAGGTTCGATCTAAATCCTATCATTGAGTGTCCTAGCAATCTTCTGGTAGTTAATGAGTGCATCGACGTCGACATTTTTTCTTTGACATTGCTTCATTGGTACTTTTAGGCAAAATTTCTGATGTCAACCCAAACTACTATACAATGTTGACATGGAAGTGTTGGCATGGAAGTGCTGACATGGAAGTACATATATGACATGGGGAACATCAAAACATGACTTGGGAGATAATCGAGCAATATGGACCATTTATGTGACAAAAAATGTGACGGTTAATTTGACCTCTTCGGCGTGAGAATCTTTTTTCGGCATCAATGATCTTCCTTATGTTAGGATATTTAGACACTAAGGAGTTAGTTAAGATCTACCTGGTATAATGTGTCGTTAGGTAAAAGTGCGTTTCTTAGTGTGTTTATTTAGTATGCATTAGTATGCATTTGTAGTTAGGAAATCCGATGGTCATGATATGTTCCTGACATAGAGTGATCCGACATTTCATATTCTCCTCGATATTAATGACCATTGATTTGTGGCTTAACACCCGATTGGTCCGTGATATCTATTTAAAGAGAATGGAGGGTCATTTGACGATGATCGATTGTGAGAAAATCTCTTGTAAAATCTCTCTGTAATCTTTTTCTTTTGCATTAATAAACTACTCCAAGTGGTCGCGTTGGCTGGGGTCGTGGATGTTTCCCCGTAGGGGTTTTACCACGTCAAGACATCGATATGTTGATATTTGATCTAGTTGTGTGAGTGGTTATTGAAGGTGTTCTTCCTCTGTTGGAATACCTATGTTGTTGAACATTCACTCGAAAAGGTTTCTGTTTTCTTAAGATACGACCATTTCAGTAAGATTCGGAGCAAAAAAAAATTCTTGTGTGAAAAGAGTTTTTTTTAGCATACTCTCCAAGGCTGTCTTCGTCAACAACAACAACAACAACCTTCTTTCTAAATAATACAATATGTTTTGCTAGACCATTTGGTTAAAATTTTCCTTATTAAGTAAGAGGTCTTGAGTTCAAGTCTCTCTTTTTGTTACTTTTTTTGAAAAAGTTTATGCTCAAATTGCAAAGTGTATTTCACTTCAAGTATAAAAGTGAATCACTATAAGTAGCTTTAATATTTTATTTTAGAGTTAATCATTTTGCATGCAACTTTTCTTTTATAAAGTAACTTCATTGTAAAAGTGATACCCACTTCTCTTTATAAAAGTGGGTGACTTCATAAAGCAACTTACACCACCATGTGGTCCTTTGGTTACCATTTATGCCTTTTTTAAAAATGACATAACTTTCACATCCGAAGTCCATTTTTAGTGCCTTTTTTTTAAAACCGCATAATTTTTTGAGATATTTTCATCTAGATCATCAGTTTCAATTTTTAAATCTATATTATATACATATTTAATGTGGATTCTTCTAGTAATATTTTGTTTACTAGCACCAACTACTTCCAATGGAAATCTCATATGGAATATTTATTAAGAAGTAAATGCTTGTACCAGATTACCTTAGGAAATGAAAAAGAACCCACTGATGTTGATAAGAAATTAAAATGGTCTAATAGAGTGAGGAAGCATGTGGACTAATCAAAATGTCCATCTCTCCTGATTTAAGGTTCCACCTTAAAGAAATTGATGACCCCAATGAAGCTTGGGAAAAGATTAAATCTGTGTTTGGTAAACTCAATATTATTCGAGCACAATATTTAGAAAATCAAGTACTAAACTTAAGTCCAAGTGATTTTTATTGCCTTGGAGACTATCTATCTAATTTTAAAATACTTAAAATTTTATGTGAAGAATGTAAGATAAAAATGGAGGAAGCGCGTTGCATCTATCTTATTATTTCTAAGCTAGGTAGTGTATATTTTGTGTTTGTATATACCTTTTATGCCATGAGAGAGCCTCTAGGGAAAGCTTATCAAAAACCCACTCTTGAGTCCTTTTGTGTTTCCTTGATTAGAGAGGAAGATAAGCTTGTACAACTTCAAGTGATCAACACTGCAAGTACCTCCAACAAAGCCTTAGTTGCCCAAAAAAATGTTTAACCCAAGAATCACAAGAAGAAAAACCCTCACTACAACAACAAGAAACATAAGGGTCCCAAACCCACTTAGAAAAATCTCCTAATGGTGAAAAATGAGAAAAATATAAAATAAGAAGACTGATAGACATTGCAACTTTTGTGGTAAAGATGGTCATGATGAGTCCAAATGTTTCAAGAAGATGGCATATTTAGAAACAACAATGAAGAAGAACAACATCGGTATTGATTCTACTTATTCTTCTTCTTCTCATGGACATGCACTTTCTTCTTCTATTTTCTCCTTCAATACAACTTCTACTTCTTCTTTTGATGAGTGGCTTATTGATTCTGGAGCATCTTATCATACGGCTAAGGATAAAAACATATTTTCTGCTCTAAATGAACGTAACACCAAGAAAATATTTGTTGGCGATGATAGATCTCTTAGTGTTGTAGGATCTGAAATAATTCAAGTAGATAATGGTCATTTCAATGATGTATTATGTGTTCTAAGTATTTCTTGTAACCTTCTATCAATATATCAAATCACTCATTCAAGGGAAGGTAAAACCATAGATTTTTCACCTCACCAAGTTGTAATCAAGGATCTAAAATATTCTAAGCATGTTCTTGTAACTGGAATTGTTGATGATATTACCAGGTTGTACATGTTTGACAACTTTGGGTCATCATCTTTTTCATTCGTTTTTGTTTCTCATAGCAATGACTTGAGAAAACTTTGGCATGAGCGATTTGGTCATCTAAATTATCGCTCATTGAAACAACTATGTAATCAACAAATGGTGGCTGATATTCCTCCTATTTCAAGCAGAGATGGTGCTTGTGCCAGTTTTGTTCTTGGAAAACATCATCGGGATAGTTTTGAAAAATGTGCCTCTTGGCATGCCTCAAGCCCTTTGCAACTTGTTCACAGTGATTTGTGTGGTCCACTTTCTTCTCCTTCTTTTTTTGGGTGCAATTATTTCTTAACTTTCATTGATGACTTTTCTAGACGTACTGGGGTGTACTTATTAAAACTTAAGAGCGAAGTTTTTGACAATTTTTTGGCCTACAAGGCCCTTGAAGAAAAAAAATCTTGACATAAAATTCAAAATTTAAGAACAGATAATGGAGGAGAATATGTGAACAATAATTTTACAAGTTACTGCACTACATAAGGCATCCAAATGCAACACATTGTTCCATATACACCACAAGAAAATGGTGTTGCTGAGAGAAAGAACCACACATTAAAAGAATTGGCTAATTGTATGATCCAATCAAAGGGATTAAGTCTAAAGTATTGGGTAGAAGAAATCAACTGTGAAAATTACATAGTAAATCACACTCCCACAAAGGCTCTTAAAAATATAAAACCAGAAGAAGCTTGGACTAAAATTAAACCATATGTAATTCACTTCCGTGTATTTGGTAGTATAGCATGGGCCCACATTTCTGATGAGAAAAGGAAAGAATTGTAGCCTAAAAGTGAGAAGTGTATATTTGTTGGTTATTATGAAGATGTCAAAGGTAATATAATTCTTCAACTACATTGTAATTAAATTATTATTAGAAGAGATGTTAAATTTGATGAAAATATCTTGGCCTACGAGCTAATTTGGTGATTGTACATTCTTCGGTCTGCGAGCCATCTTCAACATTTGTGCCTTATTCTGTTCCTATTCTAGTTTCTTCTTCAGATGATCACAGTGAGGATGTAAATCCACCTCCGCCTGCTCACCTTCCTCCAGATGATTCCTTTGAACCTGAACCATCACCAGTTCCACTGCTTCCTAGATGTGTTTGTTCAACATGAGAAGTAGTTGGTGGTGTTGTCGATGATCCTTCAGATCAACGTCAAACACGTTCATAGTTATAGCTAGCCTCTTCTCTTTTGGCTCAAGTTTCAGAGACTCATCATCCAGAGAAATTTGCAGAAGCTTTAGGTCATCCATATTGGGATACAAAAATGAATGAAGAGTATCGTTATTTAATGGAAAACAATACTTGAGATCTTGTACCTCTTCCAAAAGGAAGAAAACTTATTAGATGTAAATGGGTCTACAGAACTAAGTATGCATTAGATGAAAGTGTTGAAAGACAGAAGGATTGATTAGTTGCCAAAGGATTTTCCCAAGTTGAAGGAATTGACTATAATGAAACATTTTCCCCTGTAGCCAAAATGAATTCCATCCGCCTTGTTCTTTCCATTGATACCTCGCATAAATGGGAGGTCCATCAGATGGATGTTAAATCCACCTTCTTGCACAGAGATTTGCAAGAAGAAATCTACATGGAACAAACTTCTAGATATTTTCAGAATGACTCTAGCCTTGTTTGACGTCTTAATAAATCTCTTTATGGTCTTAAGAAAGCTCCCCCGAGCTTAGTATTCCAAAATGGACAACTTTCTTATTGACATTGGATTCTCTAGATGCCATTCTAATACTAATGTCTATACCAAGAAAGTAGGAAGCCATCTCATAATCCTTGTCCTTTATGTTGATGACCTTATCCTTACTGGTAGTGACCCAAAACTTTTAAACCATGTGAAAACCAGCCTTAAGAAGAAATTTGAAATGACAGACTTAGGTTTTCTGCACTATTTCCTTGGCCTCCAAGTTTTGCAAACCAATTAAGGAATTTTTATTTCCCATTCTAAGTATGTTTGTGAACTTCTTCATCGTTTTCACATGGACGATTGTAAACCATCCCCTTCTACCTTCCAATCTAGAGTCAAGCTTACTTCCATCTATACTTCTCCCGAAGTTTATGCCATCCTATACCATCATTTATTTGGTAGCCTCTTATACTTTACTCATATCCATCTTGATATTTCCTTTGTTGTTGGTATTGTTGTTCTGTATACGAAAACACCCCATGAAATCCATTGGAAAGAAGCTAAAAGGATATTTATCTATGTTCGTGGTACAGTTCAGTTCAGGATACATTACAGTTCAGGGGGGACTCCTTTATTGGTTGGTTTCACCAATTCAGATTGGGCCGATGACCATGATGATCAGAAGTCTACTGTAGGTTATGTTTTCAGCCTTGGTTTAGGACCTGTCACTTGGGCCTGTAAGAAACAACTGGCTATTGCACTTTCTTTAGCAGAAGCAGAGTACCGAGCAACGGTAAATGCAAGTTATGAATCCTTGTGGCTTTGACAGATCCTTTCAGAGTTTGGATTCCAGCAACAACATCCGACCAACCTTTGGTGCAACAATCAGAGTGCCATCAAGTTCGCCAAAGATCCAGTTCAACATCATCGTAACAAGCACATTGAGCTACACATTCACTTCATCAGAAATCTCATTCATGATCAAGTTATTGAAGTTCTATTTTTCCCTACAGAAGATCAAGTTGTGGAACTTTTCACAAAGTCTCTTACAGAAGCAAAGTTTTCCAAAATTCAATTTGTGTTTGGAGTTCATGAAGTTTTCATTAAGGGGGGATAGGATCTAATGCCTCTTTCCTTTTCCTATTGTGTCACTATTGTAAGCCCTTCAATCCTATCCCAAGTTGTTCTTAAGGGGGGATGTTAGGATATTTAGACACTAAGGAGTTAGTTAATATCTACTTGGTATAATGTGTCGTTAAGTAAAAGCGTGTTTCTTTAATATGCATTAGTATGAATTAGTAAGCATTTGTAGTTAGGAAATCCGACAGTCACGATATGTTCCCGACATAAAGTGATCTGACGGTTCATATTATCCTAGATCTTAACGACCATTGATCTGCGGCTTAACACCCGATTGGTCCATGATCTCTATTTAAAGAGCATAGAGGGTCATTTGTCGATGATCAATTGTGAGAAACTCTCTTGTAAAATCTCTCTGTAATATTTTTATTTTTCATTAATAAACTTCTCCAAGTGGTTGCGTTGGATGGGGCCATGGATGTTTCCCCATAGGGGTTTTACCATGTCAAAACATCGGTGTGTTGATCTTTGATCTGGTTGTGTGAGTGGTTACTGAAGGTGTTCGTCCTCTATTGGAATACAAGTGTTGTCAAACACCTTAGACATGTGTTTCTGGCTACCGTGCCCTTTCTCCCTTTTCGGCGATGCCGACGATTGGAGATCGATGATTGTTGTCATTTATGTTGACAATCTATCTTTCATATTTTGCTGATGCCGATGATAAATCAACAATTTTTTAATGAACTGTTTCACAGACCAAAATCGTCGATTGGCACACAACTCTTTTTTATAAAACAAATTTAAAGTTGTATGGACTTAGTCCTTATGCCACGTTTACTTAGAGAAAATTTTTAATATGTCAACAAACTTCAAACTGGAGAAAAATGTGATCAATGATAAAACACAACAATAGAAAAATCCATTCATCCCAACAAAATTCACTCTATTCAGAAATGAAAAAGTGGTACCCAAAAGAGAAATTTCACAAAGTCTTTTAGGGTGTGTTTAGTGCTCAATGCACAGAAAATGAGGCAGACAACTAAGGAATGGGACAAAGGAAGCAACACGTGCCAGGAAATAAGGGAAAGAAGCACGAAAAAAGGAAAGGAAATTAGTGCATCAGGAATTAAGGAGAAGAAGTGCAGAGTCAAAGCAAGGAATGGTTGGATCGTAGACCAACCACACGAAGGAAGTTATTATGTGGACAAACCTAATACACTAGATTTAGGGTTTGGTAATCAATGTAATGGGTTTTTACCCACTTTTGTAGTATAAATACATGATGTATGAGGAATATAGGAGATGACTTTGATGTGTGAAGAGAAATACCTTAGAGATCTATCTTATCTTTGGCATGTTTGGAGAGTTTTGAGTCATAGTTACTGGTTTTTGGTCGAGAGTCTTAGAGATGAGTTTGTTTTGGAGTTGTAATTGAGGTTTAGGTCGTAAGATGTGGATCTTGGTGCGATATTGGTCATCCTCACCAATACTTATATACTACTCATGTAATGCATGCAATGCAAGATTTTTACAAAGAATAATAAGATGCAAAATATCTTTGTGGATGTATCCCAGTGATACAAAAAGGCTCTAGTAAGGAACAAATTTAAAAGTTATCAGAATCAGAAAAAACTAGCACCATTGCATAGGGCTCATCGTGTCGATTCTAACCATATATTGTTTTTCGAAAATGGACACCGTATGCGAAAGTTATCACGTTCTGAACTTTTTCCCAAATAGGAAAAAAAGTCAAAGTCAATAGGTCAAATTCAACTGATGACGTCAGTTGGGTGACATGGAAACACTAATAGCTAACACGTATTAGTCAAATTTAGCATTTTTGGGCTAAGTTGGCATGGTATGAAAGTGACACATGGCATGGTATGAAAGTGACATGTGGCACTATACGAAAGTGACATGTGGAACTGTACGAAAGTGACATGTGGCAGTATAAATGCTTACGTGGCAGTACATATGTTGACATGATAGGGTGACACGTGGTAGTACAAATGATGACATGGAAGTACATATGTTGACGTGGCACTGTACGATTGATGACGTGGAACTATACAAATTATGATGTGGCACCATACGGATGATGACGTGGCATCATATGGATGATGACGTGGCATTGTATGGATGCTAACATGGCGACTGACTGGGTAGTGATGTGGTCATATGGATGACACGTGGAATATGACTATGCAACAGTGACGTGCCTCGGGCCAATGGAGAGGTGACACATGGCCCAATGAGGAGGCGCCACGTGGAACCTTCTAGAAGGTCAAACAAATTTGGTGTTTCCACCAAATATGGTGGTTACCACTAAATCTGGCGGTTACCACCAAATCTGGCAGATATCCTCCAAATATGGATGAATCTCGCTAAATATGGCTAACTGTCGCTAAATACTCCTAACTATCACTAAATTTGGCAGAGTCTGGCTTATTTAGACGAGCACAAAAATCGAGAAAAATGAGTTTTTTGCACATAAATCGAGACTGTACGAACTGTATGGATATGACAGGGAAAAACATTAGGATTTGTGTCGAGGGACTGTTCAGAAAAAGGTCAAATTTATACTCAAAATTTGCATAATTTCGAGGGGAGTTCAAATATGGATTTTTTTTCTGCATCCGAGTAGCTGAACAAAAAAGTGCCTCCATAGCCCAAGATGTTGAGCCAAGAATAGCCGACTTCATACTCAAAAGTCTCAGAATTTCCTGTTCCATCCAATGGTAATGTATGTTTCTATCTAGAAGTTGCAGATATGAAAGGTGGTTTCAGGAGTTTTTATGTAAGCCTTTCTTTTGTATTATTAATGAATTAAAGATTAATAAGAATCCTTCCCCACTGAGATAGGCTCGAAGATGTAGGAAAACTTGTGCTGAACTCCTTTATCAATCTTGGTGTTATGGTTTTGTTGTTTTTACTTCTTATAGGATGCAACTTATTTCATTAAGCTTCTTCTCTTGATTCCTAAATGGTAAATCAAATCATTCATAAACTTAACCAAAATATTTAAAAGATCAATTACGGATCAAGTGGTATCAGGGCAGGTTGACAGCTGGTTGTTTGAGTTTGCATAATGACCAGGGAAAAGATAATTCATGGTGAAGGAGAGCTTGTAGAAGGAGATACATATATTGGATCAAGAAAGAGGACATCTCAATGTGAGAAGATGGCATCAGAAGAGGGACTTTCTCAAAATGAAAGAGAGTTTTGAAGAACTTTCTTTGCCATGTCGGAGATGGTAAAATTGTTGTATGATGATTAGTTGGAACGAAAGAGATCGGTTCAAGGGGAATCTTCAAAGAAAGACAAAAGTGAAGAAGGAGAGGACCCTCCAAAACCTCCTCCTTCACCTCCATCATATCCATCTTCTTATTCTTAAAGTACAAGTTCAGATACTACTTCTTCAAGAAAAAATTCTCATAAACGTAAGCCTGATATGCCATTACTTAAACTTGATGTAAAATTTATTTTTCCTATATATGATGGCGGAGTTAATGATGAAAAAATTGATAATTGGGTTAGATAGATGGGGATATATTGTAATGTGCAACAAATAAAAGATGAGGCAACCAAAATCAGATTAGCGTCACTTCATCTTGAAGGCATAACTCTTATTTGGTGGCAAAGTAAGATGCAACATGGAATTAAACAAGTTGATAAGATTTTTCCATCATGGCATGATTTTATTTCTGCACTTAGGAAACAGTTCTATCCTTTGGGGTATAAGGAAAAGGATTTAATTGAATGGAAAAGTCTTAAGTTAAGAAAATGATAGTCGGTGCAGGAATATACAAATGAATTTCATAATATGGATTTGATGTTAGATGTTCCATTGACTACACAATAAACTCTTATGAAGTACGTAGGAGGTTTGCCTGCTTATATTTGTAATATTGTATTTATGTTTGGACCAACTAATCTTGATGAGGTTTATGTTCAAGTGACGTATAATGAAGCAAGGAAAATTGGAGTTCGTGTATTAGGGGAGTCATCTTCAAAGAAGGATGGCAAAGGAAAATGGAATGGGAAAAAATAAAATCTAGCGACAGTAAAGGAAGAGAAGCTCTCTTGAAATCATTGCAAGAAAGAAGGGCATGATGATGCACATTGCTGGAAATTGCACCCAGAGAAGAGAGTGAAGCAATTCAAAGAGAGGAAAGAGAGGAATTTTTTTTCAACAACAACATGGTCAACATACTTGGGGTATGATTCAAGTGATGAGTCTAAAATCACAACAGTTGGTTTGACAGGTAAAATTGGTGATGGTTTTGATTCAAGAAGTAAATTGTTTCATATAAGGTTCATAATGAAACATACTAAGATCAACACATTGATAGATAGTGGATATCAATCTAACTTAATTTCAAAAGAAGTGGTTAAGAAGTTGGGATTAAACACTAATATGCATCACAAACCCTATTCACTAAATTGGATAAGCAAAGATCACAAATTTCCCATAACAAAGCAATGTATCATAAAGTTTTCAATTACATCTAAGTATGTGGATGAAGTAATATGTGATGTGGTGCCACTAGAAACACGTGGAATGGTATTAGGTAACCCTTATTTATATGATCACAAAGAAATCTTCTATTGGGAACATAATCAATATCACTTAACTAAAAAAGGTAACGAATATGGTGTACATGCTCATCACATAAAAACAAATCAATCTCTTCTAACAATGGAATAATTAAAGAAGAAAACTTATGCAAGCAATACACCTATAATTGTGCCAAGTAAAGAAGTTGATCTTAAGCATGAACATGAGATGGTTGTAGAATGGAAGTTCAATAATACTTTTCTTCAAGATAAGTTAATGTCGTGAAAGCACATCAAAAATATTGATTCATTTGCAGTCATATTTCTGATGTTATCATTGCTAATGTTTTCTACATGGATGGTAGTGGATTGTGTAAGATGTGAATGAGTTCAAATGGATAAAAATATGCTTTCAGTTGTCATGGTTATTATGCAATTAATTATGATGTGACATGTGTATAGAACAAAGTTTAAAGACAAAGGACAAGTGGGGAGGCCTATCCTGCACTTGATGACTGGTTAATACCCTTTTGGAGGACCAAAAGGTCTTAGTGGGGAGGAATGATCTAAAATGGATCCAGGAAGGCATAAATTTCAAAGTTCTTGAAATCAGATGAAACCAATGACATTGTGTAGGTCTCATCGTGCCGATTCTGGCCATATTTTTTTTTTTTCTGAAAATGGACACCGTATGCGAAAGTTATCATGTTCTGAACTTTTCCCCAAACAGGCAAAAAAAAGTCAAAGTCAAAGTCAACATGTCAAAGTCAATTGATGACATTAGTAGTACATAATGATGATGTCAGAATGACATCAACAGGGTGACTTCGCAGCACCAAGAGATAACACGTGTCAGTCAAATTTGGCATTTTCGGGATGAGTTGGCATGGTACGGAAGTGACACGTGACACTGTATGGAAGTGACACATGGAAATATGGATGCTAACATGGCATAGTGACATGTGGAAATATGGATGTTGATGTGTAAGTATGAATGATGATGTGGCGGGGTGACACGTGGTAGTATGGATGTTGATGTGGCACTATACAGATGCTGATGTGGCACTATATGAATGATGACATAGCACCGTACAGATGATGATGTGGCACTGTATGGATGTTGATGTGGTGGCTAACTGGGAAGTGATGTGGCCGTACGGATGACACGTGGTAGATGATTGCACAACAGTGACATGGATCAGGCCAATGGCGAGGTGACACGTAGCCCAATGAGGAGGTGCCACATGGAACCTTCTAGAAGGTAAAAGAAATTTGGCGGTTCTACCAAATCTGGCAGAGATACTCCAAATATAGCAGAATCTCGCTAAATCTGGCTAAATGTTGCTAAATATAGCTAATTGTGACTAAATTTGGTGGAGTCTAGATTATTTAGATAGGCATGGAAATCGAGAAAAATGAGTTTTTTTGGCACACAAATCGATACTATACAGACTGTATGGATTTGACAGGGTGCAACATTGGGATTCATGTTGAGGGACTGTTCAGAAGTAGGTCGACTTTATACGAAAAAGTTGCAGAATTTCTAGGGGAGTATGAATATGGATTATGTTTCTACATCTGAGTAGATGAACATAAAATTTCCTCCAAATCCCAATATGTCAAGCCAAGCATAACCGACTTCATACTCCAAAGTCTCAACATTCCTTGTTCCAGCCAATGGTGATGTTTGTTTCTATCCAGAAGTTTCAGATATGAAAGGTGGTTTCACAAGATGTTATGTAAGCCTTTATTTTGTATTCTTAAAGCGTTGAAGATTAATAAGAAGCCTTCCCCACTGAGACAAAGACTCGAATACGTAGGAAAACTTGTGCCAAACTCCGCTATCAATCTTGGTGTTATGGTTTTGTTGTTTTTACTTCTTATATGGCTGCAAATTATTTCATTAAGATTATTCTCTTAATTCATAAATGGTAAATCAACTCATGCAAAAACTTAACCAAAGTATTTAAAAGATCAATTACAGATCACCCAGGGGGGGGGGGGTGAAACACGGTAAAACATGGTGTCTTTGTCTGTTTTTCTCTTATATGATTTATGCCAAATTAATAAATGAATGGATGAATTTGTTAGAGTTAATTTACAATGCACTCTAAAGTAGACATGTTATTTTATGCAGAATGTATGTTAAGGGTTAAAGGAATGGTAGATCTGAATGATGGTATGGTAGAATGAATGTTGAAATAGAAGAAATATAAATATGCCTAAAATTCCCACGAGTTCCATCCCTTCCATGATTGCATACACTTGGTTCATGCAATCACCCATAAGCCATCTTGGGTGATACTGTGTTGTGCACTATGTATGAAGTATTTCTTTCTGGTTTGCCAGAGGGGCCGATGGTTTCTAGGGTTTTGTTGGAGAACTAAGGTAGAACCCTGGTCATCCCATATACCCAATACTACTCAACACTCCCACTACATGGGAAATGTCTGGTCGAGTGCATACTATTGCATACATTAGAGTACCAACAACACTTGCATAGGGAACACATGCCATGCCCTCTATTTCTTCCTATGTCTTTAGACATTTTTCAATAGTTAGCCTTGCTCACATAGGAATTGGCACCTTCACTAATTTGCAATCCTACATGTTGAAATGCTTCAAAACTGTTTCAATATAGTTCGTCCGATTGAACCAAATATTTCTAGCGGCTCAATCTCTCTTAATCTCCATTCCCATAATGAAGTTAGTTGCACCGAGATCCTTCATGTAAAACTTGGAGGATAACTGCTTCTTCAACTCCTTTATTGTGTCCATGTTGTTTCCAATCAACAACATGTCATCGACATACAAATATACATATATGAAATGCCCATCTTCTTCCTTGGAATATATGCAATGATTAGATTTGTTTCTCACAATTCCCAAACTAAGGATGTATGTGTCGAACTTCTAGTACCATATCCTTGGAAATTTCTTTAGACCATAAAGGGATATTTTCAGTTTGCACACCAAATCATTTTTTTCCCTTTACTACAAATCCTTTAGGTTGTTTCATGTATATTTCTTCTTCTAGGTCCCCATGTAGTAGCATTGTCTTCACATCCATCTGTTATATTTCTAGATCAAACGTTGCAACGAGAGACATTAGTACTCTAATGGAAGTTAATTTGGCAACAGGGTAAAAATATAACCGAAGTGTTAATGTTTAAGCCATTATTATAGATGTTTGCATTTCATTAGATAACAATAGCATATTCCAAGATCACTGAGAAATACACAATCACAAGAGACACAACATTTATCCTGGGAAACCCTCTAGGGAAAGAAAACCCCAAAAAACTTCCTTAATATAGATAGCCAATACAATTCCAAGAGATCTCTATACTAAAACGGAAAGTCCTCTCCAATATATGCGCCACTCTCTCTCTCCTTTGCCAGTAACACATCAGAACTTGTCTCTCAAACTGAGCAAGTGAGTTGTGTTCAAATGAGGCACTAGACTCCTTTATTTATACAAGTTCTGGCACGTGTGAAGTGTCTCTTCACTGGTATGGCTGACTTCCCAATCTGGGTGGGTAAACCCACCTTTATTATATTTCTTGGTTTCTTATTTAACTGTTGGGGCTGACTTCTTATTTTGCCTATTACAATTGTCTTTTGACCAATCTACAAAAGGGGATTTGGTCCTATTACAATATCCGACATGATCAATCCACAATGGGGATTGATCCTATAAATAAAATATCAATAATAATAATAATACTCTTTGCAGTTACATTATTTCAACACTCCCCCTTAACAAGAAGGGTATTCTTCAGCAACATCATGCGAGAGAAAGAGGACAACATCATCAACAGTATCAAATGGGAGGACAACATCATCAATATCATCTTGGCTGGTGTATCTATAAATCATCGAAAGTTTTCTTCTTCAGCATCATCATCATTCTCAAAAGAATGCCATCATCATCTGCATCAATATGTATCAGTATAAAGTGATACCTTATCACAACACTAGGCTGGCCCATCATAGTACTAAACTGGCTCTATGTCACAGTTGTTAAGCTGGTAGCTTAGTGTAAGTCACATCTTGCTTTACATCTAACAACTAGGTCAGAAGCAAGGTATACATCATCTTGCTTTACATCTAACAACTAGGTCAGAAGCAAGGAGTCATCTTGCTTTACGTCTAACAGTGAGGTCAGAATCAAGGAAGACACACATCATCTTGCTTTACGTCTAACAATGAGGTCAGAAGCAAGGATTCATCTTTCTTTATGTCTAACAGCGAGGTTAGAAGCAAGGAACACAAACATCATCTTGCTTTATGTCTAACATCGAGGTCAGAAGAAAGGAATCATCTTGCTTTATGTCTAACAGCGAGTTCAGAAGCAAGGAACACACACATCATCTTTCTTTATGTCTAACAGTGAGGTCAGAAGCAAGGAGTCATCTTGCTTTACATCTAACAACGAAGTCAGAAGCAAGAAACACACACATCATCTTGCTTTACGTCTAACAACGAGGTCAGAAGCAAGGAATCATCTTGCTTTATGTCTAACAGTGAGTTCAGAAGCAAGGAATCATCTTTCTTTATGTCTAATAGCGAGGTCAGAAGCAAGGAAGATATTTCTTTACGTCTGAAAACTAGGTCAGGAGCAAGGAAGATCATCACATATACTCCCCCTTTCGAGGAAGTTCCTTTCAGACTATACCAAGCTTATCTCAAAAGTGTTCAAACTTTACACGAGATAGAGGTTTGGTCAACACATCAACAACCTGTTCATCCATGCTAACATACAGGAGCTTCAAGGCTCCTCTCTACACCATGTCACAGATGTAATGATAGTGAATCTCTATGTGCTTCGACCTATCATGGAATACAGGATTCTCTGTCATCTTTATGCAACTCTGGTTGTCACATAGAATCATGGTTGCTCTCATCTCCAAATCAAATAGGCTGGTCAACAACTTTTGAAGCCATATAGCTTCGTAGCTAGTAGAACATGCAACAATGTATTCTTCTTTCACTGTGCTAAGAGAAATATTAGATTGCTTCCTAATTTTCCATGAGATCATAGCTGATCCCAAACTGAAACAACATCCTGAAGGGATTTTCCTATGAGAAACACTTCCTGCCCAATCTGCATCAGTATATCCACTCAATGTGAAATCATGATCTCCATCATAGCTGAGACCATAATCTATCGTACCTTTGAGGTACCTCATCACATGTTTTACAAACACTAGGTAAACACGTATGGGTTCTACCAGAAACTGGCTCAAGGTGTTCATGGAAAAACAAATGTCTGGTTTGGTGTTCGTCAGGTACATCAGTGATCCAATAATATTTCTATACAGTGTGGCATCAATCAATTCTGATGACGTATCGACCAACAACTTCAACTTCGCTTCCATGGGTTTATTCATGGACTTACATTCCATCATATCAAATCTCTCTAAGATTTCGATCGTGTACTTCCGTTGGTTAAGGAAGATCATCTCAGGATCCTGCCATACCTCAAGACCTAAGAAGTAATGCATTAGGTCGAGGTCTTTCATTTCAAATTATGAGGCAAGTCTCTTTTTACATTCAGTGATGATCTTTTCTTCTCCAGTTAAGAATAAGTCTTCCACATATAGCAGTAAGATTATGGGCTCATTATACATAATTTTTGAAGTAGAGATTTGAGTCTTCTTTACTCTTGTTAAAGACTAAGCTCATCAAGAAACTGTCTATACAGCCATACCAAGATCTAGGATCTTGCTTCAATCCGTATAAGGCTTTCTTTAATCTGCAGACATGAGACTTCCTATCTTCAACGTCAAATCCTTGAGGTTGCTTTATATACACTTCCTCTTTGATGACATCGTTTAGGAAATCTATCTTCACGTCCATTTGGTGCAGCTTCCACTTCATTTTAGTTGCAAGAGCTATGATGGTCCTGATCAAAGTGCATCTAGCCACATGAGCGAATGTTTCTTCATAGTCAATGCCTTCCTTCTGGGAAAAGCTACGAGCGACAAATCTTGCTTTATACTTCTCAATAATTCCATCAACAACATGTTTTATTTTGAAGAGCCATCTATAGGATACTCCATCTTTATTCTTCGGTCTGGGAACTATTTCCCATACTTTGTTCTTCATTATGGATTGGTATTCCTCTGTCATGGAATCTTCCCATTCTTTTCTCTGAATGGCTTCTTCAAAGTAGGTAGGCTCCTCTTCTAGGAGATCATACATCAAAGCCGTATAACTGGAGAATGGCTTTGGTATTTTCACTTGTCTCGTGGTTCCTTGGGGAACACCATACTTCTCTCCATCTTGAATAATCTCTCTAGCCCAAGCTAGCTTTCTTTTATGGATGATCGTCATCTGAGGAGGTTCTTTCACTTCTACTATATCATGGTATTCTAGAAGTTCCTCATCAAGGGAAGTTACAACTTCCATTACTGGTTCTCTAGCTCTGGGAACCTCCCTCATTGCAGTATTGGGGATTACAGTTTCCTCTTCATATACCTCTTCAAGTTGGAACAGTTTAGATTTCTTGAGCACTGCATTTCATCAAAGTCACATCCCTTCTGATATCAATGTGATGTTGACCTGGTATATAGATTCTGAAGGCCTTGGAGACCCCACAAATATTCCCTTCTTTCCTGAAGGGTCCAACTTGTTTCTCTTTTCTTTAGTTATATGGATAAACACTGGATAGCCAAATATTTTGAGATGGATTACCTATGGCTTCTTTCTAGTGAACATCTCTTCTAGTGTCTTGATCCCAAGTGTGCTATGGGATAATCGATTCTACACATAAACAACTGTCATTGTTGCTTCTGCCCATAAGCACATAGGAAGATCTTGATCTTCACAACTTCCAGCATGGTTCTGTTCTTCTGTTCAGCTACACCATTTTTGTTGGGGATTACAGGGAGTAGTGAGTTCCCTCTTGATTCCAACATTTTTGCAGAAGTTCACAAACTCTTTTGAGGTATATTCTCCTCCATTATCTGACCTTAATATCTTAATCTTCTTTTCAGAAAGGTTTTCTATCAAGGCTTTGAATTCCTTGAACTTGTTGAACACTTCAAATATATCCAGGTCTTACGAGAGTAATCATCAATGAATGATACATAATATACATACCCACTAATGGAGGATAATAGCATTGGGCCACATACATCTGAATGAATGAGTTCTAGGACTCCTTCTTCCTTGTTGTCCCTCTTCGGAAATGGGTTCTTGATGTTCTTCCCTTGTGCACATCCATTGCATACGCCTTCATGGTCACCTTTGAGTTCTGATAAACCTGTGACTACTTTGCATATGTAGGGTAGCACCTTGTAGTTGAAGTGAGCTAATATTCAATGCCAAGATTCTTCAATGGCGTGGGTCATGGCAGCTTCTGAGTGACCCTATAGCTTATGCAAGTCACCTTCTTCTCTTCCAATGATGATTGCTTCATTTACGATCTCTCCTTTAGCACGTTTCCTTCTGCAACCTTCACTATAGCTTCCTCATGTGACCTAGAGCAAGGTCAACAAAACAACAAGAAAGAATAATAGCCTTCTTGATAATATAAAGCAATAGCACAAACAATCATCACAGTAGCTCCTTTAGAGCTATCACTTATAATTTATCTGAAGCAAAGATTAAAGGTAAGGAATACAATACAAAATGAGGTCAACACTCTCATAGTGTTGTGACCAAGCATTCTTCCATGGCAAACTGGAACTAACACACAAGGTTTCTCCTAGAGGAGGTGTTAGTTGTATCAGGCAAAGCATATACCTCTATATGATCACATGCTATTAGGTATAATACTTTACAGAGACTGCTATCTCAACTATAGTCATCAACTTGTCATGTGTACCTTTGAATATTATCAACTCGATTTAATCAAACCTGGAGCCTTGTCTTTAGGAATGAGTGCTTTCTTTTCTTCCAAGTCTCCTTCACTCAAGATGATGAGTGCTTTCTTCAACCTGTCTTATGTACTGAGACAATACGCTATCTTGATAGAAGGTTAGGTTATATGATAAGCTCTATGATCAACTTTTAATCCTTCTAATAATTTGATCATAGCTTCAATATGCAATACTGATTAAGATAATGTCATGAAAAATAGATGTATATCAGAATAATCACACCTAGGTTGCATCATTCCTATGAATGTGTTGGATCTTGAGATCCTTCTGGATCTATGGAAAGAGATCCCTTAACCTGAAAAATATTTTTTAGGGTTTGACCATTAAACATATGTGAGTACATACCTCTGATGGAATTTGCAGGTAGTGGCTCCATCTGGTAGTAGCGGTAATCATTACCAACTCTTAAGAAAACTTCAAGGGTGATTGCAGCTGGTTCTACGACTGCAACTGCAACTGGTACTGCAACTGCAACTGGTTCTGAGACTGTAATTGCAACTGCAACTTAGGGTTTCATGAGGAAACCCTAATTTTTCAAACTTCAAATTTTGAGATTCCGATCCGGGGAATAGATGCGCTGAGATGAGACGAGTATGCTGGTGTAGTTAGAATTTCAAATATCCAACTTTTACCCTCTCAAACTTGATCTGCGGATTTCTGGACTGGTGCTTCTGGTTTTCTAGTACTTCTGGTACTCTGGTACTTCTGGTACTTCTGGTACTCTGGTTTTCTGGTACTTTGTGAAACTAGGGTTTCACTTTCTGGGAGATCCAGCCACTGAAAAGGTGCGTTGATGATGCCAAATTGATCTTTAGGGGAGGGCGCAACTTTCTATATAGTTTTAGGGCTGAAAAGATTCACTTTTGAAAAACCCTAATCTGCAGGTACGACAATAGTGATGTTTTTCTCTTGCGAAATATGCTTCCTTTAGGTTGTCTCTGATACCATGTTAATGTTTAAGCCATTATTATAGATGTTTGCATTTTTTTCAGATAACAATAGCATAATCCAAGATCACTGAGAAATACACAATCACAAGAGACACAACATTTATCTTGGGAAACCCTCTATAGGAAGAAAACCCAACAAAACTTCCTTAATATAGATAGCCAATACAATGCCAAGAGATCTCTATGCTAAAACAGAAAGTCCTCTCCAAGATATGTTCCACTCTCTCTCTCCTTTGCCGATAACAGATCATAACTTGACTCTCAAACTAAGCAAGTGAGTTGTGTTTAAATGAGGTGCTAGCTTCCTTTATTTATACAAGTGTTGGCACGTGTGAAGTGTCTCTTCACTGGCATGGCCGACTTCTCAATCTGGATGGGTAAACCCACCTTTATTATATTTCTGTGTCTCTTATTTAACTGTTGGGGCTGACTTCTTATTCTGCCTATTACAATTGTCTTTTGACCAATCCGCAAAAGGGGATTTGGTCCTATTACAATATCCGACATGATCAATCCACAATGGGGATTGATCCTATGAATAAAATATCAATAATAATAAGAATACTCTTTGCAGTTACATTATTTCAACACGAAGTCGACTCCCTTGACTTGGGAATATCCTTTCACTACCAGTCTGTTGGCAGACAACCCAATTTTTTTGATTGCTCTCAAAAGCTGCCTATACCCCTTGTGGTATTATGACAAATCATTGTCGCATTGTACTTCTAGACATTCATCTCATTCTACGACAATTACAATTTGATTTCGATTCAGTTTTTACAACTGCAAGTGTGAAAACACCTCTTTCGTTGCCTGGATTGTTGTCATTTTTTTTTTGGTTGATTTGCCGAAAGACACTTGACCACTGTTTTATTACATGACTGCTAAAAGGCTCTCTCGAACTTATGTCTTGTTTACACATTTAGATATGATTTGATTCCTAAACCTTTGGGCATAAAAGTTATTGGTTTTGTTCTGATCTTATCAAAATTGTAATAGATTTGGTCTTATTGCTTTTATCCTTATTATTTCTTTCACTCATTCATTATATGAAAAGCTTTGGATGATAATGTTCTCAAAAGATTGGAATGCAAACATTTCAATATGCACCGAATACATTGGCAAGTTATAAGGTATAATGACAATGGTTTGAAGGCGCATGGGTTAATCATATTTGACTTCAAAAATCGATCCTTGGTATATTGTTTGGGAAGCGGATAATACATTGAATGTTCCATAGTCCCAAGCTATGTGTTAGCAGTAAACCTCGTGGTTAAGTGATTTATTGAACGATGGAATTGGCACGATTGATCGATAGTTAATGCTGGGTACTGTGTTTGATTAAAATTAACACTTGGCACATTATTATCGCATGAGGTGTTGATCCTGACTCGGATGAATGGCACGTAGAGGTGATGATCCACCTGTTCACTGATTGATACCTTGTTTTAAATGATTATGGTTTTAACAGCTCTGTACAGGTCATTAATGAAATGCGTGGCGATGGTAATCCCACCACCTTCGCATGCATGGAGTTGTTTCCGGTCTCATCGAGCATTCAAGCTATTGAAACCCTATCATTTTCACTCTGTGCATTGTTCATTCGGTGTGAACCCTACCATGTACAGAGGTTATGGCTCCTGTTGTAAGGACCAAACCTAACGGATACCAAGCACTGTTAACATTCGATGGTGCATATAGCGACCTTGAAGAGTTCGGGTGGCTTCTGTTTATAAGGAAGTTCGATGGTTTTAATATCTCTATTGCTCGGCAATTCAAACTGTCATTTGATGGATACCGAGCCAAAGTTAGAGATCTCCAGCTTGAGATCACCGAACAATTTCTCAGCCTCGCAACTAGCCTGCCTGTCAAGGGACAAAAATGCTCCAAAAGTTACAAGGTAAATGATGTCCCATGGACATTATTGTTTCGGTCTCGGATAGTGAATTCGTGCAATAGAGGTTTACCCGTGAAAATGCTGAAACCCCGCTGGTATGATCTCTTGATGATTGTCAAACAATTCGTTACTTGTGAAGGTAGGTATGGTTTTGTTTTCCTGTTTCATCTACGTTTGTTAATGGTGTTTATGGGTTTTGAGCTTAGCATGCCGCACTATTTGCACCGAAGTTTATTTAAAATGGCTAAGAATTACAAGCGAAGTCAGGTTGACACTAGCCTCTTCCATGTTGGGTTGATTAAAATGCTTGTTGTTTATGAGTTGGGGTTATGACGAGATTCCTGGCACAATTTTCTCAACCGTAATGGTTTTGAGGAATCAAATCCTCTACAGGTCGATAAACCTATGGTATCCGAGAGTAAGTCTACCCCTGTACCCTACAGTGTTTTATTACCCGAACCTAA
>ML783839.1:241272-253346 GCA_009831015.1 Picea engelmannii
GAGTCGATATTTGTGGAGTTATTCCGATTACATTGGAAGCAATTCATACATCGTGTTTTAATGGAATGATATCAATCTGCTATTGTGATTTTAATTAGTCAATTACAATTACGAATTTATTGTTTGGAACACAATGAATGAGAGCTGTGGTTGGATTCTATGGATACAGTGAGGCGTGAAATCATAAATGCTTTCTATATTGGCAGTGATATGAATATTATGCTTATCGATAATGTTATTTTGTATTTCATGCGATTTGGTTTGTCATTCATTTCATTTATGGACAGTCTTGTTAAAATATGATGCGATTTTGATGCCAATTGGGAAAACAGAGTATCTCTACTCTGTCCCAATTGTATGTTGTTTGATTTGATTGGATTTGATTGGGAAAACCAACATTCCTTGAGTGTTCTTCTCTCTGGTTGTCTTATTCAATCTGAATATTACATCTCTAACCTTGGTTCACACCTAATACACAATCAACATCATACCCTCTTGCATGTTTAAGAACAACCCTGTAGCCAATCTCTCTTACATTTGCATGACCAACAACCTATAAATTATAGACTCTTAGTGATTAACCATTCATCATCTAAAGATTTAAGATTATCCTTTACAGCCTTACAAAACACCTCTTTATAGGATTTATAACAGGAAAAACCCTAAATAAATGGTTCCCAAAAATGGTTACAGATCCATGCAGATCATTGGCTATAAATCCTATGAATCTTGGGATTCTGTTATAGTCAAATCCAAGTCAGATTTCCAGTTGGCCTTCATTCAGTCGCCACACGCCCGCCTATCGACCTCTTGTCTGTTGACCTATTCGAATTGATTTCTATACCTTTACCATGCCGAACTGCCTCGACCTTCGACTTCAAAGTTACTCGATCGACTAACTTCAACCTTGAACTTATTGTTGATCTACCTCAACCCTCTACCTATTGTCAATCCACCTCGACTTCGACCATTAGTCGATCCACCTCGACTAGAATTTCACTCCAAAGAATATAATAAACCAACATGAACTTGGAGTGGATCATTTCAATAACTTTTTCAAGGAACCTATGCATGCAAAAATGGAGGAAATATTAAAATTTATTTTCTTATTTTCCCATCTGATAGAGGATGGAGATAATTGGGATTTTTTTCATGAGATTACTAAGGATGAATTATTGGAGATAATTTCTAGTTTCAAAAGGGATAAAAGTTTGGGTGTGGATGGGTGGAATTTGGATTTTTTAAGGACTTCTTTGATATTATTGGGAATCATCTTCTTCGTGTGATGGAAGAGATCTATATTTCTAGTAGATGTTTGAGAGATATCAATGCTATGTTCTTAGCAGTTATTCCCAAGTATGACTATCCAGGTCTTGGTAAATATACCATGTGTTTTGGTATATCTCAGGTTCTTTTCTTACATATAGCTTTTGAGCTAAGCATGGTTAAGTGGAAAATGGAATGAATGGCATCAATATCCTTAGTGGTGTTGATAAACGAAGTCGATTCATCCTTTTTTCACCTATATTGATAATTGCATTGTTGGTGCGCAATGGGAAGACCCAAGGTTCAACATGAATTCACCAACAAAAGCCTAAGATACCAACCCTTCCAACATCACCCACAAGCAGGTGAAGTCTCACCCGAGGTATCTATGGGGACTGAAAGGTTGAATATTAAATATACACAAAATATATATCAATATTTATAAATTTATTATTTGATAATCTCTACAATGTACAACAACATGTATTAAATACAAGTGAAAGAGTAGATTCACATCTTTTTGTCTTAAAAGATGTGACTTTACATTAAACGTATAATAATTACATTAATGATTTAATTTATTAATTAATGACATTGTAATATACATATGGTATATTACAAGTCATCCCTCTTTGAAAATATTTGTCCTTGAAGCATGGGAAAGGATGAATGTTTAGGTCTAAATTCCTCATCTTCCCAAATGGATTCATCTTCAAGTAGGTTCTTCCATTTTATAAGATACTCATTAATTCTTATAGAACATAGGAATTTGGTTCATACTTAGAGGATGCCTTCAAGAATTAAAATTAATCTTCCTTATTCATCTAAAATAGGAAACTTTGTTTGTATATGGACAGTAGGACCTAGTTTTTCCTTTAAACAAGAAACATGAAAAACGTCATGCAATTTCCCTTTATTTGGAATGTCAAGGGCATAAACAAATTTTCCAATTCTCTTTCGAATTTGATAGGTTCCATAAAACTTAGGAGCCAATTTTGTGTTTCTTGTAATCTTTAAGAGAATTCTTCTTGTAAGGATGCAGTCGAACAAACACCCAATCGCCTATCGTAAATTCTTTTTCGGTTCTTCTTTTGTCATATTGTTTTTTCATTTGGTTCCTTGCTTGTTCAAGGTGAGATTTAAGAGTGGGTAGAACTTCATCCAATGCAGCTAGATAATATTTAACCCTAGTAACCTTAGAATTTATAACATACTCCTTAATAGAGGGAGGCGAATAACCATACAATTCTTCAAACAGGGACATTTTTGTTGAGGTATGATATGTACTATTGTACCACCATTCTACGAGGTGTAGCCAATTGATCCATTGTGTTTGACGATCATTCACAAAATTCCTTAGATATCCTTTGAGGTTAATTAACCACTTAAATTTAGACATATGTTTGGGGATGATACAAAGTACTCATGGTTAAGGATATCCCCACTTGACAAAATAGTTCCTTCCAAAAATTGCTAGTAAACTTGGGATCCCTATCGCTTATGATAACTTTGGGAAATCCATGAAGTTTATTTTTATTTTTAACATAGATATCAATGACTTGGCTAGCCTTGGCCTTTGAAGAGATCTCGACAAAGTGGGAATATTTGGTTAATCGGTTGATGATTACAAATATATCAACTTTTCCTTTAGAGGTAGGAAGACCAGTAATAAAGTCCATAGATATTTCGGACCACTTTTGGGCTAGGACATGAAGGGGTTGCATAAGATATGGAGGAGTAATAGTTTAAAACTTTTGTTGTTGAAAGGTCTCACATTCTGCCACATATTTCTGAATGTCGGATCACACACCTTTCTAGAAGAAGGACTAGCATATATTGTAGTAATTTAAAAAAAACCCCACATGGCCTGCTGATGAAGAATCATGATTTTCTTTCAAAACTTGGCATTTGAAATTGGAAGAGATGGGAAAAATATATGTTTTTTGTACCACAATATGTCATTCTACCAAGTGAATTTAGGATTTGCAGTTGGGTTGCCTTCAAATTATTCTATTAGCCTTCTTATTCCTGGATTTTTGATATACTCAGTTTGAACTTCTAAGATCCATTCAAGAGTGATGATGGACATAACACATAGAATAGCATCATTATCAAGTTTCCTTGATAACCCGTCCACAAACACATTCTCCTTCCCTTTTTTGTAAAGAATATCGAAATCAAAGACCTGGATTTTACTCACCCATTTTTGTTTCTCTGATGAAATATTTTTCTGAGTTAAAAAATAATTCATGCTATTGTGGTCTGTTTTCACGAGAAATTTCATTCCCAGCAAGTATTGTTTCCACTTAAACAAAGCATGCATAATTGACAACATTTCTTTGTCATATGTTGATTTTGTTTTCTCCCTTGGTTTGAATTTTCGACTCTCGAATTCGATGGGATGATTATCTTGTATAAGTACAACACTTAATCTAGCTCCGTAGGCATCACATTCAAGGACAAATGATTTGGAGAAATCTTGTGCTGAAAAAAATAGAGTGGATGTCATTATGAGATTCAACCATCTAAAACATTCTTTAGCTTTGTCATTCCACTTAAATGCATCTTTCTTCAATAATGTTGTTAATGGGGCCATGAATTGTGCATAGTTTCTAACAAATATTCTGTAGTACCCAGTAATAACTAGGAATCCTCGTAACTGTGTGATTGATTTGGGGCTAGGTCACTTAGTAACTTCCCAAATTCTCTTCAGATCAACCTTGATTCCTTCATCTGATACGACATGTCCCAAAAATACTATCTCTTTTTTCCCAAAACTGCATTTGGATTTGTTAGCATAGAAGTTATTCTATTCAAGGATTTTTAATATTGTCTCAATGTGATTAAGGTGTGAGTTTCATTTCTTTCTATAAACAATGTTATCATCAAAAAAGACAAGTATGAACTTTCGTAGTTATAGACGAAATAAATCATTCATTACTTCTTGGAAGGTAACGAGAGCATTGGATAAACCGAAGGGCATGACTCGAAATTCATATAACCCTTCATGGGTACAGAAAGTAGTTTTGGGAACGTCTTCCTCTCGAATTCTTATTTGGTAATAACCTGAATTTAGGTCTAGATTGGAGAAATATTTAGTGCCATGGAGCTCATCTAATAAGTCATCCACAATTGGAATTCGAAATTTATCCTTTATCGTAATTTTTTTTAATTCCCGACAATCAATACAAAGTCTATATGATCCGTCCTTTTTCCTAACAAGTATGACCGAAGTTGCGAAAGGACTCTTTCTTCATGTAATAACATCACAGTCCAATAATTGTTGAACCAAACGATCGATTTATGTATTATGTTGGTGCGACTGTCTATAATTTTTTTTTTCTAATTGGTGTAGAACCGAGGATCAATTCTATGATGTGATATCTAGAACGAGGTGGAGGAATCCCAAGAGGAAGTTCTTGAAAAATGGTGTTATATTTTCCAAGAATTGTTTTCCAATTTCTTGGGATCATCAATTTTGTCCTCCTTAGTAGTACCGTTTATTGTATAGCAGTGTAAGAAATAATATTGGGATCCCTTTTTAATCATTTTTCCATTTTATTAGACGCGACTATCTGTGGGGGAGGACAGTTAATTCCATGTAATTTTTACTTTTCCCCATTTTGATAGAATATTATAAATTTCTCTTGTAAGTTTAGTCCAACGGTACCAATCATGGCTAGCCACTAGGCCCCCAATACAATATCTACCCTTCTAATTGGCATAACATACATAGGGGATTTTAATTTATAGTCACTCATCGATATTTCTACCTTGTGGCACTTCCCATCACATGATGTAGTCCTATTTCATGGGAGCGAGACTTGAAATGCATATGTAGGATGAATAAATGTGTTTAATTTCCTTTCTATATTTGTATCTATAAAGTTATGTGAACTGCCACTATCAATGAGCACTGCCACTTTTTCTTTCTTAACATAGCCATAAAATTTCAGAGTTTGGGGCTGATAAATCCCCGTCATTGCAGTGCTAGAGAGTGTCAGATTTGTGTTTTGATTCCCTAAATCATGGGGATTTTGTGGGTCTTCATTATTTGTTTCTTCATCGGATGAAGATGTTTCTCATGCTTCTTCATCCTTGTCACTATCACTCTTGGCTATTTTTCAATGAAAAAACTTCTTATCTTTGCACTTATGGCATGGTTTCCAATTAGGCGTGTTACATTTAAAACATAGGTCCTTAAACTTATCTTGGCTCGTGTCTGGTGGTGATGTCCTTTTGTGAGGGGGAATGTATTTGGAGCTAGAGTATTCGGGTGACCACCATGCTATCTTTTGATAAAATTTAAGTTTCTTTTCAGTGATTTTAGATTTCTAGCGAGCTTGATCGATGTACTTAATGTCAAGTAATTTGAGCTCATTATGGATATTTTCCTTTAATCCTGATAAGGATATTTGAAGTATCCAATCTTATTATATGTTAGGGACATGCATGGCTAACACATGTAAATCCTGAAAAAATTCTTCCATTGTACCAAATTGTTGTAATCGGGTGAGTTTAGAAAAAACCCCTTTTTCTTTTGTTTCAAGAAAACATAGGAAGAAGTTCTTTTTGAATATAACCTAGTCTTTTGATAGAGATTTGGATTTTTCTCTACACCATAGGAACCAGTCTTACACAAAGTCCTTCAAATGTATAGATGCGTTATTAATTTTTCCTTCATCATTTGCAATCTAAGAATACCTGAAGTATTGCTCGATTTTATTTACCCATATTGTTTCCTCTCTTTCCTCTCTTTAGAGTTTTCACTTAGTTCCAAAGTGTTGTCCTCTATCTTTTTCTCTTCTTTTCCCGACTTTCTCGTTGTGTTGTTCATGTTGAACAGTGGTAAGAAAGAGGAAATGAGGACTCTCCTCGATTATAATTATAATAATAATTATATATACTTGATTATAATTATAATAGTAATTATATATTATAAGTATATAAGTATTATTATAATTAATGATGATTACAATTTTTTTGTGGATAATCTAGGGTTTGGATGAGAAGAGAGAAATTGAGGGTGAAAGGGATGGCCAATCTTGTAGAATGGTCTAGTGATTAATGGTATGGGCAAGGAGTTTGCAATTTTGGAGGGAGAAAATGGGCATGGAATGGAGGGTGATTGGGTGTGGAAATGAGAGATGAGTATGAGGGTGAATGGAGCATGGGAATGGGAGAAGAGAGGGAGCAGGCCATGGACGCAGATGAGGGAGAATGAGGTTGCAGATGCGGATGAGGGCGAATGAGTGGACCGTAAGAACCAATTTTATCTAATGATAAAAGGATGGGAGTGGTCCTCATAACCATTATACTTAGCATTATTTCATCATACCTTATATCATGTGTGAAAAAACATAAGAACATGTAATAGATTCAAATTAACAAACATATATCATATGCACACAATAAACAGAACAACAAATAGATCATGACACAAAGACACCATATTTAACGTGGATCACCCAAGATGGGACATGTCCATAAATTGGGGCTTATTATTATATTATTCAAAGTCATTCATTACAAAACATGTGCACTACACTCATACATTATTCCTTTGTCATTCTCCTATCTCTCTAACTATCTCTGACGCATAAATTGCAGCTCATTCATTCACTACTTCTTACTCTTTGACTACTCTCTTCTGTTATGAATACTTGATTCTTACTCTTACTGCTCTCTATCCCGAAACCCTTACATATTTGTACAATTATAATAGGGATTATCCCTTGTCGATGGACCCAAAATGCCTAACTGTTTCCAACAATCTTCATCCTTTTTCATGCGTTGGTCTGAAAATGGACTAACTGTCTTTCCTTCTTTTGTGCGCATTGCCATTTCCCAAAAATGTTCCCAAAATCTTGTACCAATATCCCCCCAACACTCACCTATGTCTCGTCTCGAGCCACTTAGGCCTTCTGTTGTGCTCCCTTCCATGCCACAACAAAATTCTTAAAATTTTCTTTTGTTGTTGCGACCTTCTCTTTTTCTTGTTCTTGCAACAAAATCCCCTCTACTATCTGTGTGGTAATGGGGGTCTTCATTTTCTTTGTATTGTCTTACACTACTTGATTCATTATGCCTTTTTTAGTTTCAAGATCTTCTGTCACATGAAAGGCCTCCTCCTATAGCGGCTCATGCTTTTGCGCAAGAGTATGCTATTTAGCTCTTATTTGGTTGATCTCTAGGTGAAACTTATTGTTCTCAACTATGACAATCATTTGTTCTACTGGTTCCAGAGTGCTCATTGCTTCGTTGAATTTTTGTGCCTTCTCTTGCGTATTCTGTAACCTCTGTTCTAATGCTTGTAAGTTTTCATTCTCCAACAATTGAGTCCACACTTGTGTACTCTCTTCATACAACTTTTCACATTCCTCATCCAAGATCATAATTTTTTCCATGGTCGTTATAGTTGTCTACTCTCATTGCTCCCTTTCCTATGGTGGGGTACTTGGTGTTGTGCACACTTCTAGATCTACTATCTTTGCACAAAATGATTGAATGGATTTTCTTATATTTGTCACTTTCTCTGTCAAGGGAGTATCTACTTCCATGGGTACCTCTGGGAAGTTGTTGTATACCTCCTACGATGCTTGTTGTAACCTTGTTGTCTTTTGTACAACCTCATATTGTTCCAACATGAGTTTACTCTACTATGCCTATAGTGCATCATTGTCTGTGGTTACTTTGGCCAGTTCCATAGACGTCAACTCTACATGCAACTGGATCTCATTTGTAACACTTATCTGAAAGTTTTGAAACACGTTCATAAGTAGTTGTGATAACACTAAGTCAATATGACTTAATGCTTGAGTGAACTCCTACATTTATGTCATGGGGAGATCTATGACCCCTACAAATATGTTCATGATCCAGTGCTATGTTGATGCTAATGGTGGTTGTGATTTCATCAGTCATGAATCTGTTGTCTTTGTTGTTCTCTCTATCTATTATTCTTTTGTTGTTCAGACTAGCATTATCCTGGTTGATTCCAAAATCTAGCGCAGTGTATTTATCTGCATTTGTACATTCTTATGCATTTCCTCATGTTTCTGAGCAACTCGAAGAAATTCCTTTTCAGATACTTATTTGAATTGATCTTTAATCTTCTCCAAGACATCCTCAATCAAGGATTGGATAGCCACTTGTGTTGATGCTTTCCTCTTCTTGTGTTTGTGTGTTAATTTCTCCTTAGGGTGATCCTTTCTCTTCTCCCTAGTGTGTGGTGTTGTTTCCTGAGTATCACCTACACCATTTCCTTGTTTTTTATGTTTCTATTCTTCTTCTTGATCCTTCTCTAGATTTTTTGTCTCCTTATACATTTTTTGTCACTATGGTTTTCCACTCTTCTTCCCAGTCATTGACAATCTTGCTGACATCATGTTCTGTCACTCTATAGCTAGTCAACAACCCATTCTAATATGGATCCCTCTTTTCTTGAATGTACATATGGTGTGGCCCTTCCTTGAATCATGCAATTTATTTGTATGCTTCAACTATCGAAGGTAGAATGCATGTTGTTTCCTCAATGCATTGCCAGATTATCTCCTTATATATGTATAAGGTGATGTTGTTATCCATCTTCTTATTCTTGTGTGCGGTATGCCACAAAGAAACATATCTTGTTTCCAAGAACAATTGTTGTATATCTTCCAAGAACTGGGTTTATTTTGGCTCCCTCCACTCAACCAATGCAATCAAAATCAGCAACTAAGCATAAAGAAAATTTGTTCCTTTCTCATGTGCTTCCCTGCAATCAGTTAAGAACTGGTTCACCAGAAATGTTTCCCAGTTCATATGTACTCTTTTTTCACACATCTCTGTTGTTTCTATTACTCCTGTTGGCACCTGATCTCTACGGTACTTCCTCAACAACTTGCAAGCCATCACATGTGTCACAATCCTTATATAATCATGGTTGATGCTTTCTAAGTCCAATCTACGTGCTCCCTTATGTGTGTCATATTTTTCCTTCATCCTCTCTGCTAGTTCTTTCTGATGATTCTTATCTGTGAACAAAGGTAGTGGGTCTTCCCCTACTAACGACAATCCTATAATAGGCACAATGAATTGGGTGTCAATTGACATTGTCTTTTCCAACCATAGGAACCCTCTATGGAAGAAAATAAAAAATAATTTGACACAGATTTTGATTTCTGCACTTCTATCAAAATGTGGGATCTCTAATAGGTTCAACATGCATGTTCATTGCAGTCACGTTACCCACTCATGTGTCTCGACTATGAGTACTAATGAGTCTAGTCTGATTGATGTGTGATCTTCCTTGGCTCTTTGTTCTATTTGAATGTCTATGCACCAATAACCCTTTCTCGTCGCCCCTTATCTTCTTTTATAGGTTGTTTCCAACTGTTATCTTCCTCTTCATGCCAAAATGCTCAGTCCCATATGATTTTACTCACATTCAATTTTCATCTAGATCCTGCATTAATTTTATATTTTCCGATAGATCGTGGTGTAGATTTGCTAGCCTATCAAAATATTGTCATTGCTTCTCATTTATAACTATGTGTTCCAGTCGTTTCACCATCATGTTTTCTCTTTAATGTTTTATCCCCTGTCCATGCATGTCTTTATCCTTACTCTTTTTGTGCACTATTCAGTTCTTCTTTTTGTGTGTAATTCAATTCTCCTTCATGTGCACCTTCTTCTTTCTTTCTGCGAAATTTTCTTGTTCATACCTTTTTTTGTAATTCAACCTTTTGAATAATGCATGATTCAAAACTTCACTTCTCTTGTCATATTCAAATTTTTATTGTGACTTTCCTCAATCTCTTTTATCGCTTTTCATTTTCTTTTTGTATAATGCATATACTATGGTACACATTCTACACAATCAGACTAGTGCGCAGAAGAGCGGTTGTCCCTATACATTTTTAGACGACTACCATTGACCAATCCTTCTATGATTTCCCCATTCAACTTTTCCAACTGAACAACACATGAATCTATCACAAATATTATCGCATACAAAACCGACCAATGCATTTGGAAATTTCCAAAGTGTTGCAAAAATTTGTTTTCATAGAGAAAAACTAAGTCTCCTATATGGAACTTATTCTGTTTAATATGTCTGTCATGCCATGCCTTTTCACATTCTTTCTGAACTTGTTGATGAAATCCTACGATGAAGCATTCTTCCTCTAGTTTCACTAGATTTGACAGTATTTTCTCTACCGCGCTAGAATCTATGAGCTTTGTCAACATGTTAATGCACAGACTTGGCACAATGATCTCCATGGGCATAACTGCTTCTTGACTATATACTAATCCGAATGGTGTATGTCCTGTCAACTTCTTACATGTAGTCCGATATGACCATAGTACTACAGTAATCCTTAGGTCCCAATCATCTCGATTCTATTAAGCCCTAATGTTGGCTCATTACCCCTTAATTGGGGCATATTAGATTAGTAATGCTATTTTATTTATGTCGGATTAGGCCATTAGTTGTAATTTATATTAGTAATGTTATTTTAATTATGTCGGCTTTAGGCCATTATTTGTAATTATACCTCCTAGTCTCCTATATATACCAAGGAGACATTTTCATTTTGAATCATCTTGTACTTGAACATTTAAGTGGGGTAAAAGGAGGTTGCCCCCTCGAAGAGGCTTATTATCTGATATTATCTCTTTTTCAAGGTGTTGGGTACTTTTCTAGAGGTTTTTGTATGCTATATTGATGTTTGGTTCTTAACATATGGTATCAGAGCTCAAGGTCTTGGGGTTTCGCTGCTACATATGAGACACCGTGGAATTTTCGCTATAATTTTTTTTCTACAACGTTTCAGAAGGAACCGCTTAAAGGGTTTTTAGTAGACAGATCAAGGTACGTTGGGTTCAAAATTCAGTGCCTGAGGCCTTATACTTTCAAAGATACAGCCTGTACAATATAGGGTTATGGAATCATCCTGAAATGAGTCATTGAGGTATTTTCGCTATAAACACTTTTCTGTAACATTTCAGACCCTGCCCTCTGGATACCATTTACAGAAATTAGTATTGTATCTGTGGTAAAAATTTTAGTGTCTGGGTCATTATAAATTTGTAGATACACCCTGTGTAAGATAGGGTATCTGACTAGCCCTATTGACTAGTCTCAAGAAGGTGTTCTAGGTAAAGAAATCATAACTTCTTCCTAGAGTATCCAAATTGAGTGGGACTGGTTGCATTGGATAATGGACAATCTTTAGTATTTTGGATGCGAGTTTCAGAATTTGATATCAATTATTTTGTGCAGGGCATTCTATACAAGTGAGATCTCCTGGAAAGGCCAAAAATCAGCAAGTTGTGAGGAAGTTACCGTAAATTCCACTTGGAACATCCAATTTTGATCAGACCTATGGCATTGCAGAGAAGAAATATCAGAGAACTACCTAAATGAAAGTTTCATTACCAGAAGGGCCGAAACTTGGGAGATATAACAGAATAAATATTGTCTAGCAGAACCACCTCAAAATCAAGACTCAAAAGTGATATTTCGCCAACATGCCACCCAAAAAGGGACCTCCTACACCAAATAAGCCTCCAAAAAATCCTAATTGGACTCTCGATGAAGGTGAAGAAATGCGTAGGGACATAGATGATTTACAAAAGAAGACAGTAACCAAAGATGAACTACAAGAGATGAGGGATTCAATGGATACTAAGATGGATTCAATGGAAGCTAAGATGGATTCAATGGAAGCTAAGTTGGATACTAAGATGGATTCAATGGAAGCTAAGATCATGGAAGTAATGAAAAATTTCGTAACAGAGAAGACACCCAAAAGTGAAAATTC
>ML783839.1:256359-274250 GCA_009831015.1 Picea engelmannii
TAGTCTCCTATATATACCAAGGAGACATTTTCATTTTGAATCATCTTGTACTTGAACATTTAAGTGGGGTAAAAGGAGGTTTCCCCCTCGAAGAGGCTTATTATCTGATATTATCTCTTTTTCAAGGCGTTGGGTACTTTTCTAGAGGTTTTTGTATGCTATATTGATGTTTGGTTCTTAACAGATTCATGTTACATATCTTCATCAGTGCATGCTCTAGGATAGTTTTAAATGCTTCCATTGTTCCATTCACCTGAGGATGATAAGGTGTGCTCTTCTGGTGATAGATATGAAATAATTTTGTCAAAGAAGCAATTTTTTTATTCAAGAAATGTGTTCCTTAATCAGTCATAAGGATTCTTGGACATCCAAAAATTCTGACAACATTTTCAAATAAAAACCATGCATCAATATCTGAGTTGCAATCTCTAACAGGTTCTACTTCATCCCATTGGGTCAAATAATTTGTCACAGTGATTATATATCTTTCTCCTGACCTTTTCGTTGGTGGCTTAATCAGTCCAACAAAATTAACTGCTCATTTTTCAAAATCCTGCAACATAACTTGTGGTATTAAAGTCATATCATCTATTTCGGATGGATTCCCAACTCCCTGACAAACATCACATGTATGACATAACTACTTAGCCTCCTTATGAAGGGTGGGACACCAAACTCTTGGATGTAAAATCTTTGGATCCCTTTCTTTCCCTACATAGTGGCCTCCCGTAGCTCCTTCATGTGTCTCTGATAATATCATAGGCCTCTCGTTCTCTAATACACATCATCAAAGAATAACATATGTGCCTAATTTATACAATTTCCCCGCAATAATCTGATAATATGGTTCCTTTACTACTAATTGTTTCTTTTGCATAGTTGTAAAGTTGGGGGGGGCTACTCCTATGCTCAGGAACTGGAGAATATATGTAAAGTAATCTTCGACCATCTATATTGCAAATAAGTGTGCATCTTGTAGATTGTCATCTAAATATATTGCATCTCCCCATGTTAATATGCATGACAAATGGTGAGGTCTTGTGTTTAATTTTTCTAGTTCCACAATCACTTCAAGGTCGTACTACTAAAATAATAATAGCCATCTACATATTCCCCCACCCCCCCCACCCCAACATTTTCTTATTGACTAAGTATCTCAATGCAGAATGATTTGTCTACATCTTGAAATGTGACGCTAGTAGATAATGTCTAAAGTTATGTAGTGCATACGCCTTTTCCAGTCCTTCAAGCTCTGTAGTAGTATAATTATGTTGAATAGTCGACAACTTTTTGCTGGAAAATGAAATGGGATTATCCAAACCTCCTTCCCTTAGTTGATCTAGAACTACACCTAATTCTATAGATGATGCATCTATGTGGACATGGTATTACTTCTTCCAATCTGGAAATACTAAAATTGGCGCGGTAACCAGTTTTTTATTCAAGGTATCCAAACTTTGTTGACATTCCTTGTTCCATTGAAATTCGGCCTCCTTCTTCAACAAATTTTCCAACGGGGATGTAATATGCACATATACCCTAATGAAATTCATGTAGTACCCCGTATGACCTAATGTTTCTCATAGTTTTCACAATGACATAGGTGGTGCAAAATCAACAATAAAAACAATCTTTGCATAATCAACTAAAAGTCCTTGTTTACATACTACATGACCCAACAAGATACCAAAAGGTGTGCAAAAAATACACTTATTCAAGTTCAAGGAAATACGGAACTGTCTACATATGTACAACATCAAGCATAGAGTTTCAACATGGTTTTTTAACAAACTGAACACTGTCCAATCATCCAAATATACTTCTACAAATTTATGAATGAATTCTTTAAAAGTTGCAACAACAACTTGAGAAAATATTGTTGGTGCATTTTTCAACCCAAAAGGCATGAATGTATACTGATAGCATCCCCATTCCATCACATATTTTGTATTATTCCTATCCTTCTACGCAATCTTAATCTGGTTATACCCAAAGAATCTGTTAGTAAATGAACAGGATTTTTGTCCTCCTACATTCTCCAAAAATTCATCTATAAATGAAGTAGAAAATGGTTCATGTAAGCAAACACCATTAAATTTATGCAGGTCCACACAAATTCTCATTCCACCCATGTTCTTGTCCTGAATCACCATTAGGCTGATCTATTATGACTTTACATCAAGTTCAAGAATCACGGCTTCCATCATTCTATCTATTTCTTCTTTCACTTTCTTCTTATATACTGGGTTCAATCAATTTGGTATCTTCTTTATTGGCTTGGCATCTGGCTTCAAAGGAATCCTCATCTCTCCTAGCTCCCTAACAATCCCTTTCATTTCTAAAAAAGTAGTCGGGAAAAGGTCCTGGTATTCATGTAGTAAATCAACAATCTTCTCAACAGTTTCTTCATTCCAGTAATATCCAATGTTTGCGAACTTGGGATTATCCTTTGTACCAATACTCATCTTGCACGTTCTCAATGGATTTGCATACTCAGTAGATTCAAGATCGAGACCCTCTACTACACGCTCTCCTTCAGTTTTTGGTGTTTTAAAATTTCTCGGTTCTTCATCCTACTGGTCTTCTCTAGAAACGTTATAGCATTCCAAAACCTCTTCAAAATTCATAGAATATCTGGGCACACTACATAAGGGTACTAGTCTCATCAAGTTTTAGGATGTAAATATATTTTTCATGATGATATGTAGAGTTGTGTCAATCGAAGGGGCATCATTTTCAAACTCGAAAGTTACCTTGAAGTTGTGAGTCAAGTCTTCAAAGTTTGTTGTTCCTTTGCATACTTTCAATTCTAGATACCAGTTCTTCGAGATCACATCCAAGGTGTGTACAAAAAAGTACATCCATTCCTGCTTAGGTACCGAGCTCCATTTCACACTGGACTGTGTAATATGATCTATAGGAAAATTCAATCCAATATGCCTCTATGCATTATATTTAGTTTTTTTTTCGGACCTGAACTTCAACAACCTTCTGCATTGCTTCCAATTGTCTATTCTATCCTTATGAACAACCCACCATCTTGTAGGAGTCATTTTCAGTGCGATAGCTAAAGCTAGAAATCTTTGTTGATATGGTATCTGCAATTCAAAATATTTTACAAAAATATTTACATCTGTTAGTCCATGATACTTCGGGGGATCACATACCTCAGTGCCAATCCAGTGAAATACGAGCACATCTCCTTGTGGATATTTCTTGTAACCTCTATTTCCAATGTTACATGGCTTCTTCAGAATCTGATGCGCAAGAACTCATACTTCACCAACTAATTACACCCTCGGTAGTAGGATTAGTATAGTCATCCATCCATGCAGTAACATTGTAAATCTTATTGAGTTATTTTCCCCTTGTTGGTTCCACATATCGCCTTCCTTCTTTGAGATCAAATGGTGTAGTAACTCTCAATTCTTCTACTTCAAAGATCATTTATCTTTTTTTTCAAATAAATAATGGTTTGGTTATTAAAATCCCTAACAAGTCCAAGAAATGTCGGATAATTTTTTCTACCATCCACTATCTCGATCACTTCAAAATATGTTGTGCTACTCAGCCCATTGAATTCATAGTCACTCCTTAGGTTGTGTGACTCCTTAACGAAAATATGTTGTTTTACGCATTGTTGAATTGCTGCCAATTTTCTATTCTATCCTTATACTTGGTTAATTGTTTGTTGTGCATCAGGTGCTTCTTTATCTTGCATGCACTAGTAAATTATCCCACGCAGCGTGTTCAATTCATTTCCATCCTTCATTAGTTCTAAACAACTCTTCAAGAAAATTTTCAGAGTACTTTCCTTCTCAATTATCCTTTCTATCATTGAGTGGTCATAGGTTGGAGGCATTTCATACACAAGTTGAAAAGTTGATGCTACCCATTCTATTTCTAGAAGCTCCTTCCTTTATTTCTTATATGTGTTTCTCTCCTTATGCGGATCAATCATTTGAGGAGTTTTTGTTTGTTTCCTGACCCACTGGTCAGTCCAAATTCCTTGTTTTTTCGCATCATCTCTTGTTCTTTCTTCTCCGCACGTAACTAATGCTACCCTTGGTTGATCATCGCACTCTTCCACTGCTATCATATGAACATTCTAGTTCCTCTTTTCCTACCACTTCATGATCAAATACAAACATTATTTTGTTGCATGATCCAACTGTCTACAATATGTGCACCTCATACAAGAATTCAAACAATATCACACCAAATTCCCAGGATGGTTACAATTATAATAGATAATTGGTCCTCTTCCTCTGTCGAATCCTCCTCTTCCCCAACCTATGAATCCTCCTATTCCTCCTTGATTGTATCCCCTCAGAGTATTGTATTTTGGTACTCATCTTTTTTATTTTTCTTATCCTTGAACTTTGTATGCATCTGTGGTGCATTCTCTCATGAGATAGAGTGCACGGAAATTATTTTCTTCATGTCCCACAAACTTACAAAAATTAGAAAATATACTTTTGGAAGTGATTTGATACTTCTACATCAAAGGAAAAGTAGTCAGATGATGACCCACCAGTATGCATATCTCACACCATACCCATCCTCATGGGGCCAATGGATTCATGGCTCCTATAGGCAGATATTCTTTAAATGTTGGACACTCGTTCTTATGATAACCTTCTTTTATACATGTGATACACCAAACTTCCTCATGTTTTTCCTTCCCTTTAGAAAGATCCTATAACTGAATTGTCAATGTCTTTAATTATGACTGAACCTGAGCCATCCATGCACCATTTTCTCCTACAAGGGATGCTTCTAACTTCATGGTGATCTCTAGTGCTTCTTACTATGATATAATATTTTGTTATGTCAATGGGAATCGTATATGTAGTAACAATCACACAATGAACCATTCCATATGTTTCTCATTTAAAATATGGAAGGTCAATCGATCCATCAACATATTGATCCTCTGATCAAAATCCCATATTGATTCATTCTACAACTGCTTGATATATTTTTGTTTCGTAATGCACTACAACTCAGACTTTGGTTTTTGGAATTATTTTAATGAGGCTTGCCTAATGTCTGCCAACATTCTAGTTTGTCCTGTAAGAGTAATGGATTGATACTTCATATACCATAGTAACACGTGATCTCTAAATGGCATCGCTAACTGCACTATTTTCGCATCGTCATTCTAGACGTTCTTCACAATCCATATTGCTTCATAGAAAAATAAGTGTTGTTCTGGATCTTCTGTCACTACTCCATGAAATACATGCATTCTCAAAGTGGGGTGTACCCCCACCATTTTGTACTACATAGTATTCTTCCTCGGTGTCACTAACTGATTTTGGGTTGGCGTATTACTTCCACTAATCTAACTACCTTCACTGCTATCTTTACTTTCTTCACTAACTACAAGTGTTTGCGACATATTTTCAGATCTCGGAGATGCACACGGGGTCATGGGTTCGACGTAGAGTCTAGTTTGAGTGGGATGTAATGGATCTCCTTCTGCTGAACTAAGATGACAATCTTTTTCCTTTTCCTCTGTATGTGGTATTCCTTTGATCTGGAGTACTACGTCGGTGTCTCTTTCCTTAACCTCACTGTGTTTCTCTTCTCTATCAGTGATAATCCTTTTCCTACTATACCGAAATCTTTTTCCACTACACAACACTCCAATCTCTTCTTCCATCACACATTCTTCTTCTCTCAATATTCTCAATCCATCCACTCCTTATTCATTCCTTATTCATTATTTCTTGCATCCATCTTATTCATACACTCACACCATCCCCTGGTCATCCCCAATCCCCCTATGCACATGAAGGCACCTAGCTACTAGGGTAATCAGATTCCATATTCATAACCCCCTTATCACAAAGTATCATCTTGATCCAGGTAGACATTGATTTCAAATATCTTTGGGGCAGACCTTTAAATAATTCCATTTCAACGACACTATATGAATAGGTACAATCTATAGCAAATTCAGTAATATAACCCCCCAATATGCTATCCAACCATAAATCAACTACACGCAATATCTAATTACTTATGGTATTGACTTGCTGAATCAAATCAAGGGTCCAATTCCTCAGAAAAAATGTGTGGAATGTTCCTTTATTTTCATCTAACCTTTGTGACCACTCGAACAAAACTATCTGGAAAACAACAAAGAAAATATCATGTAAGTTTGTAAATGCATACCTCTATAACCACTTCTCTGAGCTAATCTATGGGTTCCTATTCTGGTCTCTGGTAAACTCACTCTCCTTTTACTCTAACCACTATAGTATATCTTCCTTAGTCAGCCTCCACATTCCCCTCAATTTCAAATCCCGATCCCAATAATAGAACCATTTTTTGGCGCACATTTTTTACACACCAAAATGCCACACCTAGGTACCTCGCCCTAAGTGTTGCAAGTGTCATGAAAGTGTCACATACATTGACACCATGAAAGAACATTTCTCACAATCCCTTATCAATGTGGAGGAGAAATATATTATATGAAGGTCAAAATACTATGTGCACAAGAATTAATTATTAATATTCATGAAAAAGAAATTAATTTAGTGTGAGAATCCACCTCTCATTTGGTTTTCTATTTTTAAGAGGAGGTTGAGGATCTCATGGATGGTTGAAATATTTCCTCCTTAAAACCCTTGAGAGATATTTCCTCCCTAAAATCCTTAAGGGATATTTTCTCCCTAAATATCTTGGAGATCCCATTTTAGTGGATCTAATGAGTGATACTCTCCATGGTGGTTAAGCCTCCAAAGGCTTTCCATATAGAAGATAGGAAGATTTGATGTATCAAACTTATGATCTTGGGAGAAATATTTTGGATATCAAACTGATGATCTTGGGATCATTGTGCAAGGGTTGGATGAGGAGAACTTGGAGAGGTTGTTGCAACTGCATCTACATATTGTAAGTGTTTTTTCAATGTTCTAATTTAATATATGCTTGGCATATTTCCTTCTAGTTTATTTATCTTTACATATGCGTGTCCATTGTATATGAATTTGTTTAATCTAGTATTCTAGATTAGGAGTTTCATTGTGTCTCTTTGTTTTCTGCGGTTTGCAGGTATCAAGCTGTGCGAATGAGTTTGGAGATCAAGCTCAAATTGGAGCAGTGAGGAAAAACACCAGAAATAGGTACGATCACTTTTTATCCTTCTCTCTTTTCAACTAGTTAAGAAAATATCAAAGGGATGTTAGTGTCTATTTGCATCTTTGTATCTTGGTAATAGGGGTCTAGAATCCAAGGGAAGATCCACTTGTCCGTAGGGGGGATTTTTCTATAACATAAATTGGCGACTCCACTAGGGAAGGAAATTGACTTGTATTTCCTTGGATCGTCTTTGTATTTTTCCACTTTTAGGTCATTTTCATTGTTTGTTCCTAATCTATTTCCTTTCTCCCCTCTTCATTGACAATTTCACAAAATTCTGGGAATTCTAGGTGAAAGTTTCTAAGTTTTAAGCCTTTGTTCTTTGTTTTTGGGAAGGGTAGCGCTCCCCTGGAGTGTATATTAGAGCGTTTATCTATAATCAAAGCTCCCCTGTAGTATATATCAGATCACTGCAATGCTCTATACCCTTGAAAACAAGAGCATTGATTTCCTTTTTTGGTGATTGCTTCCCTTTTCTGCTCAGTTTTTCTCAGTCTATCTTACAGATATTTTTTCCCAGAGTCTGTACTTTGGCTTGTGGCTTTGTTTGGGTTGAATATTTGGTACTTATAACTTCTTTTGTTGTCTTGTTTGAGCTTGCGAAATTTTCTAAATTGCGATATTGATTTGCCTTGTTTTTCTTGGTTTGATTTGAATCTTGCGAAGTTCTTGGTTATCTAACTGATTGAAAAGGCATGCAAAGGTTTGTTGGTATTAAGTTACTTTTCAAATTTTTCCTTTTTGAATGATTTGAGACTTTATGCTCACCACAACATAGCTTGGATTGCTCTTTCCTGTTGCTCATTTTGTCAAGACAGTGGAGTGACTTCTCTTTCTCTTTATCAGTTTTTTGATTCTTCTCTGAACTTTCTTGTACTCCTTGAATGCTTGTTGATTGTCAAGTCCTTGATTGAGTGAGTTATATTATTTCAGTTCTCGTTATCCTGTGAGTGCATTCTTTGTTTGAAATCCTTTTTTTCTTTGTGCCTTTTATATCTGCATTCGACTCTTTCATTTCGATTGAATGTAATGGAGTGTTAAAGGATTTTATTTTATTTTTGTTAGATATTAGAATCAAACAAAGAAGGTAGTTGCATTATTTATTTTGGGGAGTGTAGATAACTAGGTTAAATTTAGAAGATTGCATTTAGGAATTGGGTGTTTTTGTTGAAGAAATTTGAACCTCTTCTCCATCTCATATGTAGGATTCATTGAATAAAATGATTTGCATCTTATTTTCTGCATTATTTTGGAGTCAAGTCTACAACATCGCCAGTTTCAATTTTGCACCCTTGAGTAAAAAAATACCCTAAAATGAAGTGCTTATAAAATTGATCAGATACTTTTATATTTTCTAGTAGCGAGCCTACATTAGCAAGTGTTGGGATTTGGAATAGGTTGTGAAGATAAATTTCCAAATCTACCAGACAAACTTAGAATCTTGTGCCAGGGAGTGGTAAATCCAATTGTTTGTATAAGAATAGTCAGATCCCCCTCTCATACAGGGGTTAAACATGAGGTCGTGTGCAAGAGAGCAGTGAATATTTCCACTCTGACTCTTAACCCACGTAGCAGAAATATCATATGTTGGGGGTTCTTCCTGAGAAATGACTGGTTTCATTTGGTCTCAGAGCTTCGTGAATCCTGACTCTGTTTGGGGTTCTCAGTAGTATTCTAGTCCACTTGTCTTCAGTTCTCTTGAAGAATTTCAAACTTGTTATCCTGCCCATACGTTCCTTCCAGACTAACGACTATACCCGCCCAAAGGTTGACTGCAAGTTGGTAACCTTATTGGCCTATATCTGTAGGGTTGATACACAAGGTGACAGTGAAGGGGATTCTTCATTGTACCTAGGTCAGACGTTGGTCAAAATCACTCGAACTCCTTGGAGGGTACAACCACGGGTAAAATCATGTGGGAACTTTCACCAAGGCATAAGTCCATTAAGAAGGTTGTCAACGTAACTGATCCACCCACTCTATTGATCCAGATGGATCTCGATGGCCATCCACCTTTTCCACTAAATCACCATTTTGAGCCTGTGGTTTTGATAAACCATGATATTCACCCTTTTGATGGGGAATGGAATGTAATGATTTGTGAATTACAAACATCATGCAATGATTTCCTAATGGTCTTATGTACATGCCTACAACATAGTGTTAATGCACCAGATTCCATTAAAAATCTATAGTTAAGCACGCTCAGGCTAGAGTAGTACTGGGATGGGTGACCTCTCGGGAAGTCCTAGTGTTTTACATGCCTATGGAATTTTACAAACTTAGTCCAATTTATCCCACATGCATCATGGGAATTTTTCTCCTCTCACTCTCTCATATATAATTGAGGTGAAGAATGGCCTTTAAGCATGCAATGGAGTGTGATGTAAAGCTTGTTGTGACTGAAGCCTAGCCAACATCTCTTACTTTTCAGAGATAAGCTACCCCATTCTACCAGGTTTTGTTCTACAATGTTTTTCTCTCTCTTGTTCATTAATAAAAGTTGGGTTTCACTATATTTTTGTGTTCTTTGCATTATCTCTGTGTATTTCCTTGTTATATATCAGTTGTATTTCTGTGTTCATGTCATTCTCAAAATAATTCGGATCAGTGGTATCGGAGCAGGCTTCTCCTTGTCATTTCTCAGAGCAGGTCCCCGACGAGGTCAGGGTAAAGAGAGTTGGGTCTCGATCTAATTCCACTCAAGGGAAACTTCTCTCATCATCCCAAGTGACCTCCCATGGCAGAAGAAAAGAGAGATGACAAAGAAGGAGATCCTTTCAATACATTTCTCGAGGAATCCCTCGTGCAACAGAGGAATGAGATGATGGAAAACTTTGCTTAGATCCTTCGAAGACTATCGAGGGCAACGACCGAGGCATCTTCGACAGGAAGCCATTTCGTAAGTGCGACACCCTTCAAGGTACAAGTAAATTTACTATGATACTTCAAAATTGAGCAGAAATTCAAGAAGCAGAGTAAGTGGGAGAAGCATGTAAAAGGAAAATCTAACTCACATAGTGAAGGACAAAGAAAGGAAGGCCAACCTCAAGAGATCCAGTGACAAATGAAGGAAAATAAGGGTAATGAGAAGTGTTGGTGCAAGTTTGATCATATTAGACTCCTTCTCAGGTTACCAACAAAAGGTACTGAGTAGTCTAGAGCACTGGCATTTTTATCTCCTCTGAAGAGAAGAAGTCTCACCCGAAGCGTTGTTGAGACAAATAGATAGGGAAGGGAAAGGAAAATACTTAGGAGGATTCACAGAACCTTCAATATTCATCCTAATATTGCGCAAAACATCTAACTATCAAACAGATATGAACTCATGTGTGCAAGAACTGAACCTACTTATGTTGTAGACAAGAATTTAAACACAGGGTCGTCATGTGGAACTTATAAACCATAAATAAATACTATAATGCATGAGTAAAACAAAGAAAGACACAACATATTTTGAAAATTTAGATCCTTCTTCACATTATATTCATAATCTTTCTTCATTACAAGCTCAGAGACACACAGTAGTGCTCTGTAACAAACTCTTGGCTATGGATTCATGTCGTAGAGCTCTAACTCTCAAAATGGTGTACATATTACATTATAGACTCAAAACTCTGACTTCTCAGCCACATACAATAACTATGACATCAACCTAATAGTAAGGGGAAGATCGAATTGAACGCAATCACAGTTCAGCTGAACCAACAACTAACCCCTTTTAAATCATATTCAACCCTATATATAAGCTAGGTTGTGTCTTTGATCTCAACTTGCACACTTTCTTGTTCTTTTGAAACCTCTTTTGCTTAGTTGGCGTTGCACTGTCCCTTTCACAATTGATTTATGTTGCTTCTCCTTGCTCTATTGTCCAGCTTCTTCTAAAGCTTGCACAAATCATACTCGGCCAAAACTTGTGCAATTCCTTATCCCAAAAATGAAGGGCCCAACAGGCTACAACCAAAAGCCTTCACTCTCCCTCAAGTCAAGTGCTCGGTTCTTTCACAGCTTCCAAGAGAAAATATTGTTTTTCCTTGTCCTCCTTTTCTTCTTTTTTTTTCTCTCATGTTTTTGCTTTCTTTTCTTTTTCCTCTTCAAATGAAGGGCCCAACTTTGGGATCAACTCCAAGGCCCACTTCCTCACTCCTTGAAAGCTTCCAACTTTATCCTGCCATTTCCTGGCAAGGAGTGATGCCTCTGCTATGAACTGTTGGGTTGCCTCTCTACTACGCCCCTTTGGCTTGGATGCGACCAATGAGTTCCACTAAGAGTATGTTGTTGCATCAAATTTATGCATCTACCTGTACACTTTCCAAATGACAGGCTAGAAGTCGTGAAACTCCTTCTTTTCTACAGATTGCGCCTCAAATAGGGCGTTTAGTTCATTGTCCACCTACTGTATTTGGTCGAAATTTTTTTGTTTCTCCAGTGGATCCATCGTGGCTGCAACTTATTCATTCAGCACCTGGATTTTGGTGCACACATCCTCCAGGACCTAGTTGCATCTAACGATGATGTCCATCTAATCGCTGACTTCCCTAAAAATCCTTGTGCACTTAGTTGTGCACTTATGTACTACTTCTCGGACATTGTTTCCTTCCAGTAATATATTCTCCATCTGCTCCTGTAGCTTCTGAGGCTGTTGCTCTACTTCTTATTGAGTTTTCCACAACTTCACTTCTATATTCTCAACGTGAATGACCAGTTGTGTCCATGCTCCTTGCAGCAGCTCAATCTGATGCTTTAGCTCTCCTGCATTGTTGCCTTTGGGAAGTTGGGGTGCGACCTTTTGAATCCATGGCTAGGCTTCAACAAGCCTTTCCTGCACTCTTTCCATTCTGCGCTCAACCTAGATCTTTTCATGCGCTTGTTGTTTCCTTCATGCTTTCATAAGGAGCACTTCATCCATTGCGTATTTTACAGACCTCTCGGCCTATTGGAGCCTCTTCTCTAGTTGATCCATGGATTCTCTGATCATTCCAAACAAGTGTGTTGTTGGCCACTATGCAAGGTCAGTGGGAGATGGTGCTACGCCGATGGGTGCTCGAGTCTGCAATGGAATTCCATTGGTCGCTGAGTGTTCCAAGGGAGTCTCTAATTCCTCCTCCCCTGCGGATGTTCCTGGTGCAAGCCTCAACCTTAATGTTGATGGAAAAAGTGTCAGAACCTCTACTCTAGCCAAGCAGAGTTGCAACAAATCTGTGCACTATTGAGGGTTTTGGAGAACCAACTCCATTTGTTCCTGTGCGGATGTTGCGCTCTACCTAGATGTTGATTCTAGTTCCTTCTAAATCTATGGTATCTCGTGCCCGTTTCTTACGTCTGCTTCCTGTGTTGCACTTTATTGGCCATCCTCAACCTTGGTTGTTGAGGGGATGTGCTGGGTACTTTGATCTTGCGGCTCCTCCATGGTTTGGGTGTCTTTTTCCAACACAAAAGGTGCAATCTATTGGTCCTGGGTGTCCAGTTTCGAACCAGTTAGTTGCAGTCTCTACTCCGGTACTTTGGGGTTTGGACCAGAAACTTCTGGTCTTGGATCAGGAAACTCCTGGGTTGTTTCTGGGAGTTATTTCTCTACTTTCTCTAGGGGATCGAGCCGCATTAGCTCTGGATCTGTGGTTTAGGGTGGACTGGTGTTTTCTGGGGCTGGTGATTGGGGTTGTGGTGATGGGGGGTTCTCAGTGATGATGGTGGATGGAGGGATTTCAAGCTCATGGTCATCCTAAATGTGGATGATGGGGGTTTCTCTGACCACTGACTAGGTGTGGGGGATGGCCAATGTAATGGGTTGGGGGTTCAGAACTTTACTCAGCGAGACCCCTTTTCTGAGATTCTTCGCCACTGGTTCTGTGTTGAACGAAACACTCAAGATCTCAATGACATCTGCACCTGTCAACACAAATTTATCTGGGAGCGGATGGAAGACCGACAATGTTATTTTCTTATGCTCCAATGGTTATATCTCATCTTCCACATTAGAGTCCAAATGTGTCAGAGATTATTTCTTCTGTGGTTCTGAGCTTGCACTCCATCCTACCCCTGCTTCTTTTCCTTTCTGCTTCAGTAGCTCGACAGGAAGAATATAGTGCATCCCCAACTTGCATGGGTTTCTTTTAACTGCCAGCCATCACATTACCTATTTGTATAAGGCCTCCTTGTCTATGTAGAATGACAACATCCTCAAGTGGAAATCCTCCCTGTTAGCATGGCTTGGCCATACAAACGTATGATGCTAGTTCATATTGAAAGCAATGTTCCTCGTGTTGCAATTGAGGATCTCCTGTGGAATGCATAGCCTCTGCGTTGCGTCTATAAGCCCATTATACCACTTAGAGAACATTGCAGTGTTGAAAGTTGTATTCTCCGAATTTGTTCTAGACTGTTAGGGCTCGAAAATCTTCGCAAGGCACCCCTTGTATTCTAGCACTGAAGGTCTTCCCATGGGTGGTTTCCACTTGAACATCGTGAATTCCATCAACAAATATCTGTAGTTGAAGGTTCCTCCCTTCTCTTGTGCTTCCTCGCAAGACACTAGTAGTTCCTCTAGTAGGTAACTACACCAGTTGAATACAACACCATTGGCACAAAAATTTTCTACTGACAATGCATCTAGCATGCATTCTCCCTTGTAATATGACCTCATAACCTTGCTGACTATGATGTAATAGCCAGTCTTGACTGTATATGGTAGTATGGTGTCAATTTTCTCTATGCGCCCCCCTGTTTGAGCATGGAATATTTCATAGAGGATGGGCTCTCCTTTCTTTTTGTCGTGCTTACCAGGACCCTGGAATCCTTTCGACACATCCTTGACTTTGAGGGATAGTCCAGTAAGTTGATGATGTCTTCAACATGGATTGGGTACTGCTTATCCAACTAGAGACTTCGGTCATGCACCCTCTTGATAAGGAATTTGGTGCACCGCCCAACATCACCAATGGTACCGAATACTGGTAGGTCTCTGAGGTTCATGATAGTCAAGTTGAATAGGTTGATAAATTCTAGTTTTGGCACGAATTGCATGCCTCCCAAGTCGTCCAGAGTTATATCCCAGAAGACGTCTATGTTTATCTGGGGGAACAAGAATGGATTTGTTAAGTCAATATCAAGGAGCTTGACCTTCTCCACCTTCCCTTTGAGATCACCTATGACCTCGACTCGAGGGTCACAGTGCTCATCTTGTACTGCATCTTTGGACATGGCGCTTCGGCTTCCTATGGCTCTCGGCATTGTGGAATCTGAGTTATCACAACTTCTGCGACAAGCTAAGAATTGAGGATCATGACTACCAGTTTCTCGACTGCACAGGATTGCTTGCTCTTTAGAATTCAAAATTTGCTAAGTTTTTTGAAAACGATGTGTTCTACAATGATTTCTCAGAGCCTTATACTTGGTCTTATCAGTCATGTTTAGCAATAATTGTTGTTCATCATGACCATCTGGACGCAACTTGGATCTGAGTTGTTTGACGAGATGGGTTAATGGGGTAAATCCTAACAGGCGTTTCTGGCATTTACTTGTGCGAGTTGGATAGGTATGTGGCCAGTTTCAAACCTTTTCATTTGATGAGTGGGAATCCTGGCATGAATACCGATGACATATTTGTATATCACGTCTTTATGGCTTAATTGAATTCAGAGGAGTTATCATAATGGCAATAAATGTTGTGACTAGACTGGGTTCGTGTGTCACATGGACTCAGATTGTATTCAGATTCATTCTCCCTCCGACCACAAAGGGGTCCCCATCATATTAATGACTGTCATTAAATGATTTTTTACACTTTTGATTCTGCACTACTGATTCATCCGTTCTTCATCAACCAACACTTAACTAGAAAATGAACTACGTGTCACGATGCAACACTGTACACATCAACTTTATTAACTGAATTTACAAAAAATTCAGAAAAATCAAATCTAAGTATTATACATGCTCCTTCAGACTAGAGAAATATTCCTTTTAGATCAATTCTGAGACATATAGGGTTTCATGTGAGTGCCATTCACCCATCCCGGTTGCAACATACCATCTAGTTGCGCAAGTCTCACTGCTCCTAAAGGTCGAATCTCTGCAATTATAAATGGTCCCAACCAATGCATGCACAACTTTCCAGGATGATTCTGGTACCGACTATCATAGAGTAGGACCTTGTATCCTTGCGCAAATAGTTTGGTTTTAATGTGCCTGTCATGCCAAGATTTTTTCATTGTTTTCTCAACTGATTGATGGAAGTCTGCTAAAAACCTGCTCTCTTTGAGTTCTTATAACTCCATGAGTCTCTACGCAACTGATTCTTCCTCTGACATATGTGTGATCTGTTCGATGTACAAAATCAGAGTGATGAATTCTGCAGGAACCACTGCCTCTTTCCCATAAACTAGCTGGAATGGTGTGTACCTGTGGAGTTTCTTTGTGGTTGTCCTGTAAGCCCATAGTACTGTTGGAACTTTGTCATCCCAATCTTCTCGATTTTCACAATAGACCTTTGTTAACCCTCTCTCCATAATCTTGTTGAATGCTTCTATGGTTATGTTCGCCTGTGAGTGGTAAGGGTTGATTTTATGATGTTGGATTAGGAACTCTGTTGCAATCTTGGCTATATTGATAATAATAAAATGAGCTCCATGGTCACTGGTTAGGCTCCTAGGACATCCAAATCGAGTGATAATATTCTAAAAAATGAACCTAGCAACAGTATCGGTCAAAAATTCCTGAACAATTGTTGCCTCAACCTAATGCGTAAGGTAGTCAGTTGCGGTAATTATGTACCTAGCCTTTGAATGCTTAGTTGTGGGGTTGATCGGTCCAATGAAGTCAAATGCCCACTTCTCAAATTCATGTAGAGCATGAACTAGTTGAAGTGGTAATTCATCTTGTTGTGATGGCTTACCCAGTCTTTGACAAACATCACATGATCTAGGATATACCTTTGCATCCTTGAAGAGCGTTTCCCACCAAAGTCCATCTTGTAGAACTTTCTGCACAATGGCCTTCCCTCCTACTTGACCTCCTACAACTCCATTGTGGCATTCCCAGAGTATATCCCGTCTTTCATGATCTAGGACACATCTTATGAGGATACTATATAGTCCCATTTTATATAATTGTCTCATGATCAACTGGTAATCGGTTGCTCTAAGAACCATATGGCGTTTTTGGGTTGTGGAATATGTTTTTGGGAAGGCCCCTGTACTTAAGAAGACTGCTATGTCCTCCAGGTACTCTGGTATGGCCTCGACCTAGAACAAGTCTACATATGGGAGATGATCGTCAAATGATCCACCACTTTCCTTGACTCTAATCTAGACAGGTGATCAGGTCCTACATTGCATCTTTCAGGCTTAACAATTACTTCAAAAGAAAATTCCTGAAATAATAGAAACCATATACAAATTCTCCCTTCCAACACAGGTTTGTTAACTAGATATTTCAATGTAGAATGTCCAATAAAGAACTTGAAATGAGAACCTAACAAATAATGTCTAAATTTATGCAAAGCATAGATCATGGCTAAACCCTCCCTTTCTATCGTTCTGTATTTGCGCTCTGCTTGTGACAAATTCCGACTCACAAAATAGATAGGACGATCCATGGCTCCATCTTCAGGTTGTGCTAAGATGGCTCCTAAGGAAATCCTTGAAGCATCTACATGGATGTGAAATTCATTTTCCCAGTTTGGGAATATCTGAATTGGTGCTATGTTGAGCTTCTCCTTTAGGGTCTCGAATGCTTTATCACATTCTGGAGTCCATCGAAATGTTTCGGCCTTTTTCAGTAGATTTTCCATAGGTGCAGTAGTGTTTTCATATCTTCTATTGAACTTGCGATAGTACCCTGTGTGTCCCAATGTGCAGTGCAACTTATTTGCACTCATAGGTGGTGGAATGTTCACAATAACCGCAACTTTGGTTGTGTCTACTAATACTCCTTCTCGACAGACTATGTGGCCCAAAAAATTCCCATGTGGTATGTAGAAGATACACTTTCTGAGATTCAATGATATCTGCAATTCTCTACATCTGTCAAACATCAAACGTAACAACGCTACATGTTCCTTGAGAAAACTATATATCGTCCAATAATCCATATATACCTCTATGAACTTGTGAATAAACTCTTTGAAATATGCTATTACAATCCTAGAGAAAATTGTAGGGGCGTTCTTTAAGAAAAATGGCATCACATTGTATGTGAATATCCCTATTCTGTTATGAATGTGGTCTTCTTTTTTTCCTCTTCATTGATCCTTACTTGGTGGTACCCTGAAAATCCATCTGTGAATGAGTACGCTTCGTTCCACGCAACCTGTTCTAGCACCTCATCGGTAAAAGGTGTTGGGAAAGGGTGATGCACAAAGGCAAAGTTAAGGATTCTATAGTCTACACAAACCCTGATATTGTTAAGAACCAAACATCAATATAGCATATAAAAACCTAAGAAAAAGTACTCAACGCCTTGAAAAAAAGATAATTTCAGATAATAAGCCTCTTCAAGGGGGCAACCTCCTTTTACCCCACTTAAATGCTCAAGTACAAGATGATTCAAAATGAAAATGTCTCCTTGGTATATATAGGAGACTAGGAGGTATAATGGCCTAAAGCCGACATAATTAAAATAACATTACTAATCTAAATTACAACTAATGCCCTAAAGCCGACATAAATAAAATAGCATTACTAATCTAATATGCCCCAATTAAGGGGTAATGAGCCAACATTAGGGCTTAACATGCC
>ML783839.1:279164-306466 GCA_009831015.1 Picea engelmannii
AATGTTCAAGTACAAGATGATTCAAAATGAAAATGTCTCCTTGGTATATATAGGAGACTAGGAGGTATAATGGCCTAAAGCCGACATAATTAAAATAACATTACTAATCTAAATTACAACTAATGGCCTAAAGCCGACATAAAGAAAATAGAGTTACTAATCTAATATGCCCCAATTAAGGGGTAATGAGCCAACATTAGGGATTAACAGATATACTCTATGCCTTTCTTGCTTTCAATGACTATTGGGCTGACCCATTCTGCTTCTTCCACTGCAAAAATAAGTTTAGCTTCCAACATCTTGTCTATATCCTTCTTAACCTTCTTTTTTACTCTAGGTTTAAGACTGTATGGTCTATGCCTCATAAGCTTGGATCTTGGTTTCAATTCGATTTTCATTTCTCCCATAACTCCTTTGATTCCCTTCAACTCTGAAAAAGTCTTTGGAATCAAATCCTCATATTCCCGCAATAGACCCTGTATTTCTTGACTAGTTTTCTCATCCTATTAGTCTCCCACCATACCTATCTTAGGTTGCTTGTGGTCCCTATGTTGATTTTGTGCAATTTTAATGGGTGATTGTAGGAACTGCCAGTCTGACTGGGTATGATGTTCTGAATTTTTCGGTTCCCTTCTGTCTCTTTAATGGCTAGGTTTCTTAATTACTCTAAGTCTTATGGGCTTTCTGAATCCCTGCTAATCTTATAGAATTCTATTATCTGTAATAAGTCATATGGACATACTACTAGGTTTTATTTATGATTACTATTATCTGTAAAAATAAATTCTTTAATCTTTTGCAGGACTACTCTAAGCTCAAGGTACTTACTTGTAAATGAGAATTCCTTGCAAAAATGAGCTGCCAATGTTTTCCAGTCGCTAGTCTGTCTTCTGGTTTCCTCATGTATGAACCAAGATTTCAAGATTGGACCTAGAGAATGGGGAAATACCTAAACCCAGAAGAGAGAGGGTATTTCTTCAACTTTCCACTGCGTCATGCACTGTTCAATATGTACTTTAGGATTGGATTCTCCACTGAATAGTTGTGCAAATTGGAAATCTGTTTTCATCACTAATTCCAGTTTCTCCTTATTCTAAAACCTATACTTGGTAGCTTGTTTTACACCATCCTAGTCTCTGAGTAAGGGTTTATGATTGTCCCACCATCTGGTAGGGGTGCCCTGGAGGGCTATATCTAGTACTGAGATCCTTTGATCCTCTACTACCTTTTCTTCCATGCTGAGCAGAAAAATGTTGAGTCCTAAGGTGCCATCATATGCCTGGTGTTCTATGACTTTGGTCCCAACCCATCTAGTTTCTCTGACAGTTGCACATCTCCTTGAGAATATTTTGTACGAGCCTTGCTGCCAACTATCAAATGCTAGTTCTGAATCTCTGTTCACTGACTGTATACTCCTCCAAATTACTAATCCATCAACAATAAGATTTATGTAATCATCTCTTGTCCCAGCTATTATAGTATACATCTAATCCAAGTCTTCTCCCTCCATATTATTGTCTATTGGATCTGTATATATGGGCCCTACATATGGATCAAAGGGTTGAACTACCTTGATTCCATCAGCTTCAAAGTTCATGGTGTCTTTCTTTAAGTCAATTACTTCATAGTTTTCATAGTCCCAATCAATTCAAAGTAGTGCAGGGTAAGGGTCCTTATCCCCCATGATGTCAATCACTTAAAATTCAGCCACTGTCTTTACTCCTGCAACATCTATTTCCACATTCTCCAGTCTTCTTATGGGGAAAATATAGTATTGGTTGGCCATTCTTAGCTGGATCAGGGAATATGTCAGCCTAGGTTTTCCTATGGATTCCTAGGTCTTCTTAGGCAGAATGTTCACATCGGATCCTAGATCCAACATGACATCCTTGATCTCAAATTTGTCTAGTTGGGCTACTAGTATGAATTCTTTTTTAGTTCTTACTTTTCTTCTCTGCACCCTCTGAGTACTCTTCTCAGGAAGATTAGCCCTTATTCCTGCTTATATGGGTTCTTCATTCCCTAAAACTAGGTATAACACATTGCACAACTTCTCTTTTAATTGATCGTTCCTGAGAATGTCAGAAAATAATTGAAACCAAAGGTCGACTACATTTTGAGGTTGCTCAGGTTGTCTCGGTGTGACTATAGGGTTTCTAATTGTAGGGGGTGAAGCAGGGAGTTGCACAATCTTAGGGTAAACAATGGGATGTTGGGGTTTCTATCGCATCTCAGGGCTAGGAATATTCTGAAATACTTCTATGGCATCTTTAAAGAACAACTTCTATTTTAGAGGGTCATACATGTCTTCTTTAGGTGCTTCTTTCTAGATATTAGGTAGAGTATCAACATCAGCTCCTATCTTTGATCCTCCTCGAGTAACAATATTGAGGTTGGGAAATTTTCCTTTAATAAGTCTCTTTATTCCTGAATTAATGAGGTTAGTTCCATGTTTTCGTACCCGATATTCCCATTTTGCAATTAGTTTTGGGCAATCTTCAGATGCATGCCCATTGGTTCTGTAGTGAGAGCACCATGGCCACCTTGGATGTTGACAATATCTAGCCATATGTCCTTGCTCATCACAATTATAACATCTTCTTGGCCCTATTCCCCCAGTTCTTCCTCCTCTGAAGTCTCCTCCGGCTCCACTTCCTTGACCTCTTCCCAGTCCCTGAGGGTTTTCATTCAACTTGAATGTTTTTTCGTCCAACCTGTCACATTGTACTATATTTTGTACTGTCAGATATTTCTGCATAATGGGACACTGTCTTGGCCCACGCCCATGGATTCAACAAGTATCATAATACTCAACTGTTGGTACTGCTTGGCTCCCTGCAAAATCATGATATGGGGTGGGGCTATGGAATATTAAGTTCACAGACACTTGGGCAACTCCTCCCGTGGGTCCTAGTGAGGGTTCCATCAGATTCTGAGGAGGTCCCATTCCCCTCATTCATGGACATTCGTTCACCATATGTCCTTCTGTATAACATCCGGTGCACCAGACCTGTAGTCGTCCTAGTCTAGGTATTGCCATTTCTTGAATATTTTCTATGAGCGCCAATATTTTCCCTTATAATTTCACCAATTTCGCATATTTTGGGGGTCTGGTCACTCTCAGGTTCCCTAGGTATCCCTCCATGGATTCAATATTCATCGATTGTTCCAAGGCATCTGTGAAAGTGGCTATCCAATGTTGCATTAACAGAATCTGAGTTAGAGGTAGAAATCCCTGAATATACCATTCCCTTTGATGTTCTTCATGGATTGGATGTTCTAACCTCCCTATAGCATATTTAAACTTTTGGTTGTATTACCAGGATGATTAACCTTCCCTTTGTTGGATCTCACGCAACTCAGACAGAGCCTATTGTTCTAACTGTGGTAGTTTAAACTCTATTATGAATATTGACCATACTTGACCAAGTGTGAACGCTTGACCTTGCATTCCTTACACTCCTGGTTCAATGATATTCATGTACCACTTTAGAGCGTGACCTCTCAAGGTAGTTCGGAACTCAACCAACTTATTCACATCCAGAGTCCCTCTAGATCTCCAGATTGCTTTGCATAATAACCAGTGCTGGTCAACATCTTCATCTCCCTTACCCAAAAATGTTGGGTATCGAGAAATAAAATCTCCCACATGAACAACCATTGTTGATCTTGGTGCTCTTATCAAAATGAAACCTAAAGGTCCTACTTGCAATCTACCAGGGGATCCCAATATTTTCCCTGTACTCAAACTTTGTGGTGGTTACTGACTAACTATTTTTACTGGAACAGAACTAGCATGAGAAGGTAGTATTGAACTTACCACTTTTATAGAATATACTTTGGGTATGGGTGATCTGGGGCTGGTGCTACTGGATTCAGGGCGATTTTATTTGATCTAGGGGGTCTCATTTTCTTCCACTAGAGCGGGCTCTTCAGCCAGATTCCCGATATCTCTTGTCATCGGTGTTGAATATTCTCTTTCTTATTTAAGATTCATACCGACTTCCTCCTCTCTTATGGCTACACCTTCTCCTTCTTGACTAACCTCCTAGGGACTTCTTTCTCTTTGTTCTTCTCTCTCACTTAATATTTGACTGGCCAGTATTTCCTGTCTTCTCATCTTCCGCAACTCTTCCATATGTCTTTCCTCTACTTCTCCTGGTCTGACTTCTTTCTGCAACTTCTCGGATTATCTTCCTGCTTTCTTGATCTTGTCGCGCCACCACTTCTCAACTATGGAGACTCTTTCAAGGATCTCTCATCTATTGACTCCATTTCTTGTTATTTCCCCCCCATGTTTGAAATAACAATTCCCCTCTCTCAGGACATGACTCTACCCAAGCCTCGCCCTACCCCAAGCAAGGGTGTTTATGCTGCCATCTCAGTTGGGGAAATATTCAACATCCCCTCTTCCATCAAGAAAACTTTAATCCATAGGGAGATATCTCTCAACAGTGTTCCCCTTGCATCTTTCTTGAAATTTTCCTCTACTCATGAAAAATATTGGTGGTTCTCAGCTGCAAACGTGATAATGTATCCTTCTACTGTGGTCTTGACCCAGATATAAATCTGTCACGTGACTAGACAATCCATCCGATGAAGTGATGCAATATTTTTCGTTTTCCAAATACAGATCCTCTTGACTCGTTCTTGGAACTCTGGAGCTTCTTGGAGCCTATTTATCTAGTGGATTTTTTTTTTTCAGGAACTTAACCCAGAATATCTTCTATTGGTCACTCGATCTTTCTAAATAAAAGACTACCTCACAAGTATCTTTCACAGATTTTCCCCTCAACTCCTCTTCTTTCCATATGAAGGCATCACAGTTTCTTTCCCACCATTGGTCAATATTATATTTGTGAATCTGCGGAAGCATCCTCCCTAGAGGTTCCCTTTTAATGCAGGTCCCAACAATAGAACCATTTTGTTGGCACAAGTTTGATCAGAGCAGGGTCCTTCTCAGGTTACCAACAAAAGGTACCGAGTAGTCTAGAGCGTTGGCATTTTCATATCCTCTGAAGAGAAGAAGTCTAACCCAAAGCGCTGCTGAGACAAGCCTGATCTTACACAAAACATCTAACTATCAAACAGATCTGAAATCATGTGTGCAAGAACTGAACCTACTTATGTTTCATAAAATAATTTAAACACAGAGCCATCATGTGGAACTTATAAACCATAAATAAATACTGTAACACATGAGTAAAACACATAAAGACACAACATATTTTGAAAATTTAGATCCTTATTCACATTACCTTCAGAATATTTCTTCATTACAAGCTTAAAGACACACAGTAGTGCTTTGTGACAGAATCGTGTCTCTGGACTCATGTCACAGATCTCTAACTCTCAAAATGGTGTATAGATTACATTAGAGACTCAAAACTCTGACTTCTTAGCCACATACAATAACTATGAAATCAACCTAACAGTAATGGAAAGATCGAACTGAACAAAATCATAGTTCATCCAAACCAACAACTAACTCATTTTCAATCATATTCAACCCTATATATAATATGGGTTGTGTCTTCTGTCTCTGCTTGCACGCTTTCTTGTTCTGTTGCAATCGCTTTTACTTAGCTAGCATTGCACTGTCCTTTTCGCAATATATTTATGTTGCTTCTCCTTTCTTTTCTCTCCATATTCTTCTGAATCTTGCGCAACTCATACTCAGCCAAAACTTTCACAATTCCTTATCCCAAAAACAAAGGGCCCAACAAGAAGTCTAAGAAAGACACCAGAAAGTGGTGTGAGTTCCACAAAATCCCTTGGCACAACAATGATGAATGTCGCTCAATATAGTCATTGGTTTCTGAGCTCAAAGATAAAGTGTCTAACCCCGAATCAGATCCTGATTCAGAAAATAATAAAAGGAGACATATAATTGATGTAGAACCCATTTTTACTATCACGACTGCAACAATCCAACCAGAAGAGGATCCTAAGAAGGGGGAGAAACTCTTCCATTCATAGATGTGGGTGAAGAGGACCCCGTTGCATTTTATTGTTGATAGTGGAAGACACAAGGACATCATCTCAGTAGAGGTTGTCAAGTAGTTGGATTTTCCAACAACACCACACCCATAGCCATATAACATTGGGTGGCTTTTCCAGGGTCAAGATATTCATGTCAACCAACAGTGTTGCATGTCCTATGACATCAAGCCCTTCAAGGATGAGGTATTGTGTGATGTTTCCCCACTAGAAGTCTATGATGTTATATTAGGCCAACCATGTTTGTGGACGCGTCACGTTATTTATGAGGCTCGACTCTGTAGTGTCATTTTTACTCTGGGGAGTTATCTATACATGATACCAGAGGTAGTTCCAACTATTGTCCCACCAAAATAATGCTACTAAGTAATATATGATAGTGAAAAGTTTAGATTCTTCACAAACCCATAAGAAGGTGAACAAAAGGACACTGCAACCATTGTAGCCTCAGCCCAAGACCTTTTTATCCAATAGAATCAAATTGACAAGATTGTAGAAGAGTACCAAGATATTCTTGTTGCACCTACGGGGGTGCCTCCACACTTGAAAATCAAGCAAGGTTATAACAGAACCCTTCATACTCTTCATGTTGCATATTCATTGATAGATTCCTCCCAAACTCAGGTATATCATGCAGCTAGATTGGTTAAATAGATCCAACCCCTCCAACAACAGTTTCATGACAACCTTCAACAAGCTAAGCATGACAACTTATTCAACAAGGAAATCAATGCACCAAGCTTAAGATTTAGCAGAAGTCTCCCCATATCCCATGGGAAATTGACACAATGGGGAACATTGCTTCCTAAGGGGGGAGGAATGATCCATATGGATCTCGGTGGCCATCCACCTTTTCCACTGAATCACCATTTTGAGCCTGTCATTTTGATAAACCATGATATTCACCCTTTTGATGGGGAATGGAATGTAATGTCATATTCATTTGTTAACTACATACATCATGTAATGATTTCCTAGTGGTCTTATGTACATGCCTACATCATATCATTAATGCACTAGATCCCATTAGAACTCCATAGTTAAGTGCACTCAGGATAGAGTAGTACTGGGATGGGTGACCTCTTGAGAAGTCCTAGTGTTTTACATGCCTATGGAATTTTATAAACTTAGTCCAATTCATCCCACATGCATCATGGGAATTGTTCTCCTCTCACTCTCTCATTTATAATTGAGGTGAAGGAGGCCCTTTAAGCATGCAATGGAGTGTGATGTAAATCTTGTTGCAAATGAAGCGTAGCCAACATCTCCATTCTGTCGGTTTTTGTTCTACAATGTTTTTCTCTCTTTTGTTCATTAATAGAAGTTGGGATTCACTATATTTCTGTGTTCTCCGCATTATCTTTATGTATTTCCTTGTTATATATCAGTTGTATTTTTTATTCATGTCATTCTCAAAATAATTCATATCATTTATCCCATACCCTTCCTATATTGATCTCGCAATGTTGGATTTCATCGCCAACTAGTGGTTTCATTTTGGGAAGGTTTGTTTGATTGTTTTGTTCTTAGATTTGTAGCATGCGTTGTTTGTTTTCCTTAGTGTAATTTAGCTCGAGTCAGTGTCAATGGTGTCAACTCTTGGGAGTACCAACGGAGGAACCCCTTTTCCCAGGGAACCTTTCACCTTTCCTTCTTTTAGAAATGTTGGTCCTCCATGCATTTCCACACTAAGTCTTCTGGGACTCATGATTGGATTATCGGTTTGGTTTTTCCCCATTCCAGTGATCTTGAATATTCCGAGTGCTTCGAATGCACCTAATTCTTCATATGTAAGCACACCACCCACACATCAACCTCATGTCGACCTTTCTCCTTCTTCACCCATCATGTCTCCTTCCCTTTGTCCTTCTTCGCCTAGTGAAAGCTCTAAAGTGAGTATCTAGGTTGATAAGAAGAAGAAGAAGCTGAAAGAGAAGAAGAAGAAGAACCAGAAAGGGACCAAGACTCCAACCACATCAGATCATGTTGGATTCAAGAAACCAACTACTATTAATCATAATGGAAGTGTTGATAAAGTCAACAAATCTAAAATGAAGAATCCTAAACCCAAATTCCCTTGCAGTCTTTGTAAGGGTAACCATTTTTCTAAGGGATTTCCCTGGTCTCCCCAAGGTCTTAGAAATGTGTTCTTCCACATCATCAGCCCCTACAGGACATTCTAGTGACACCCCATTACCTAGTGACATTAAGGTTGGTAAGAATAATAGAATTGTCAAATTTCCTTGCTTGTTATGTGAAGGTGATAATTATTCTCACCTTTTCCCTTGTATAGATGAGGTTTCTTATCTTTTGGAAAATCTTCAAATTCCAATTGGTTATCGTAATATATCTCCCAACCCATTATTATTTGATGGACTGGTCAATCTAGTTCCATCCCCAGTCAATCTGGTTGATCAGGTGGTCAATTTGGTTTCATCCTCGGTTGAACCACAAACTCAAGTAGTTGATCCATTTCCATCATCTATCAACCCCACTCTTCATATGAATAGTGAAATCCAAGTGATTGATCTAGTTATATCATTTATTAGCCCCACTCTTCATTTGAAGAGTGCCAAAGTGGTCGATCCAATTCCATCATTGTTTGATCCCACTCCTCCCTTGAAGAGTGCAACCAAAGTGGTCGATCCAGTTCTATCATTGATGGATCCCACTCCTCTCTTAAAGAGTTCAAACAAGGTGGTTGATCTGATTCCATCATCAGTGGATCCCACTCCTCATCCAAAGAGTGAGGATGTTGGATTACTGAGAGGGGGGGTGAATTAGTAATAGAGAAATTTAATCCTTTTTCACCATAAAATGCAAGTGTTATATCAATGTATCATTATCATCTAATAGTTGTAGAGTAAATAAACAATGAACAAATGAGCAATCACACACATACACAGTACACCAATGTTTTACGTGGAAACCTAAAGTGAGAGAAAACCAGAGAATGATTTTTCTTATATGTCTTTAAGAATTAGATTCATCGGAAGCACCAACTTCCTTTGTTTTCCAACTACAACTGGAAGGAGGCTCCGAACCCTAGTTTCTCAGGCTACAACCTGAGGGAAGCTCCAACTTCCCAATTCTCCAGCTACAACTAGAAGGAGGCTACAACCCCCTATGTTCTTCATCTACAACCAGAAGGTGGATACAACCACCTGTCCTTTCCCCATCCAACCACCCTGATGTAGAAGTAGAATGATGGAACCACTGTCACACTATTACTATGAGATATACTATTGTAAACATATACCAATCAACCTGCACCAAACAACCTGTACCAATAAGTTGAACCATGCATTAACATGTACCTCAACCTGTACCATAAAAAAGTTCATCAACCATGCACCAAACTGTACCAAACAATCTGTAATCAACCTGTACCATAAACAAGTGCATCAACCATGCACCAACCTATACCTCAACCTGTACTATGAACAAGTGCATCCACCATGCACCAAAACTGTACGAATAACCTGTCACAACAACCTATCCAAACAACCTATCACAAAAACCTGTCTCATCAATCTTATCAACCAAATCAGATACTCACGAAGATCAATCACCAAGATAACTCTCAAATATGTGCATCAACCAAGCATAACACAAAAACTCATAATCATCACCAAGATCAATATGTGCTTGTAATAATATACCAATACAAGCATGCTACATAATCCATAAACCATGTGTCAACAATACTACTAACAAGTGCCTCCAACCATGTACCAAGTATGTACCAATCATGTATCAACTACTCATCAACTATGACTCATCAAGATGTACCAACATCATGAACTATACACCTCATGTATGTTCCAACTCATCAACTACTTGTCTCAACCATGTACCCAACATGTACCTCAAACAAAATCCCTCATCAATTTCATCATCCAAACATGATTTGTAACTTTGTAATAGACCTGGTGTATATGATCACATACCTGTAAACATTCCTTAACAAGAGACTAGCATTTTCATGAAATTTTACTTTAGTCTCACATGAAAGCATCATCAAAAGAATTTATCCTCCCTTGAATTTTGGCCTTCTTTACTTCATCTTCCCTTTGAAATTCAACTTAGATATTCTTTGGTTACCTTAGTCACCTATAGATATTCAATATGCTCAAGTTTTATTAAAATGAGAGAGCCTTGTCTTTTATTTATACTTTCATGTAGCTTCCTCAAGGGGTTACCTTTTAACCATCTTAACCCAGTTTTCTTATTTTAGGGTTAACCAACTTCTAACCACTTGTCCAATAAGTAATTTATCCATTAGATTTATTATTTAAATAATTTATTTTGTATCCACTTTGACTTATATTACACTCATCACTTCACTTTACCTTCTAAAAATCTCTTAAACCACTTTGACTACTTTGACCTTTTGGGGCTTTTAGATGATTGATGAGGGTTCTCCAACTTCACATGGCCATAAATCTCCATACCACTGGAAATGGAATGACATGTACTATCCATATAGAATAGTCTTTCCTGCAAATATATCAAAACTTATACAATTATCCATCAAACAAACTTGGGTCCATTACCCAAACCTGAGTTCTACAACTTCTCATGGCCATAACTCTCTAACCATGAGGAGTTATGTGACGTTCCACATACCACTGGAAATGGAATGACATGCACTATCCATATAGAATAGTATTACCTTCAAATATATTAAAATTCATGCCATTATACATGAAACAACTTTGGGTCCATTACCCAAACCTTTGTGCTAGCAAAATTCACTACCAGAGTTTCTCCAAGGGTTGACATCAATCTACAATACCACTCTCCAATTGTTGACATGAATGAAAACCAACAATCCATACCAACTATCCATCAACCTAAGCCAATTGTCTGACAAAGGATGTCTCTCAGGTCTACCTCGCTAATACTTATTCACCCGGGGCAGGGGGCACTTCGCCTGTCCCAATGGCACCCCCTTCAAGCAATCATATGATTTCTATTAATTGGAATCATGTGATAGAACCTTGTCTTCCCTCTTACGTGACTTTCCAAATAACCGTCCAGGTTTTTGATAGGAATATTCCTAACACTATATTAGATGAAGGTTATTTTGTTATAATCTTATCCGTGAATTTTTGGCAAGCTTTCGGTTCCCCGTAGCTTGAGCTTGCGACACATAATTTGTTGACCTTTGACATAAGAGTTAGTCAACCTTTAAGGATCCTTCCTCAGTTTCTGGTTAATTTGGGAGGAAAAATGGTCTATTTCGATTTGATGGTAGTTCATGACCCCTTGGATTTTAACTCGCTCCTCGGGAGAGACTATGTCTATGTTATGAGAGATTTTGTGTCCACTCTCTTTTGAGTGATGTGTTTCCCTCAAAATGGAAACATAGTAACAATCAACCAACTTTCATTCATTGACCCTCATCTGATGGTCAACCATCCAACTTCCCTGAACGGTCCATACATGCCAGCAATTTCTGCCCCGCCACAGGACAATTATGTAATGACCTGCCCCATGCGTTCAACCCCGCACGAGAGGGAATCTCTCCATTCTACTAACTTAGATCCAGTAATTGAAATGGTCATATATTCGATATGGATATTAGAGCCATATCTCCCTACCCTTATTGAGGTCTTCGACATGTATTCCTTCTGGAGTGTTTTTCTTCCATCTAGCGAAGATCTCCTGGAAGCCATGACTGACGTTTGTCCCTTGACATGTATTCCTTATAGAGCATTGTCCTCTTGGAAGCCATGATCAAGTAGATGCTTTGAGCATAGTTTTGTTTCTCTATGGAAAGATAGTTAAAAAATGAAACATAGGTTTCAGCGTAGTTTTGTTTCTTTGTGGCAAGCTCGTTAAAAAATGAAAGAAAGGTTTCAACATAGTTTTTCTTCTTTGTGGCAAGCTCATTAAAAAATGAAACAAAGGTCTTGAGCATAGTTATTTTCTTGTGTCAATCTCGTTAAAAAATTAAACAGTCACCTCTCATATCAAGTTGAGTATTTTCACTAGATCTCATAGATGTCAAGTCGAGTCTTTCATTATGTCTCATATTTGAACCTTCCTTTCATCTACCCTTATCCTTTTTCTCCATCTAGTACAGAAATTGGTGACAACCTAAAACTCGGTGAATGAAATGAAGCTTGGGGAGGAGCATGTCTCCAACATTTGATTATCATTTTGGAGTTAAGCCGCTAGCTTCGCAAACTAGGGGCATATTACCAACCATCCATGGATATCCCTCAAAACCTTTGGAAATTACATTGCACAATTACAAACATAGTTTAATTTTGTTTCAAGCTCGTGTAAAAATGAAACGAATTTTGATCTTAGTATTTGTTCTTTCTCGTGCTAGTAAATACATGAGAATAGGTTACCGAGCTTAGTCTTTTTTATTTCTTGTTCTTTTAAATACATGAGAATGTAACCGAGCATATTTTTATCACTCTTTTGAACTCGTAAAGGTTATATGAGAAGGGAAACCCTTGGAGTCTCCTTTAATTATTTTTCAGACTCTCTAAATTTGAAAATATTGTCAAGTAATATTGCTTCCTTTCACACTCGTTAAAAGGTTTTAAAGAGTGTCTTTCGAGTGGTAGTTTATCTCTTTTTTGGCTTCGCGAGACTAAACTTCATGAAAAAGGACAACCCTGGAGTCACCTTTAAGTTTTTTTCAGACTCTCTAAACATGAAAAACCACTGAGTTTTCCTTCTCTTAACTCACTAAACTACACATTGAAGTACCCATATGGGAACGAACCTTTACTTCTTCCAGTTTGTTAAATAAAGCAAGAGGAACTTATCGAAGGTGAGTTATATCGAGCATGTGTTACCCTCCTTGAGCTTGTTAAATGAAAAAGAGGTATTGTTGGAACAGAGGCAAACCCAAGATTCAACGCTATAACATCACACCAACAAAGCCCTAACTACCGGCCCTTTCAGAAACACTTGCAAAGCAGATGAAGTCTCACCTGAGGTAGAAGCAGGGGTGGTTGCAAGATTTAGGTGTCTGCAACCTTAGTTGGGACACAGATATATGATTATAATACTTATTAAAGAACTTATGACCGTTGGTTCCTCAATATACAATCAATAATCATTTCACTGATAAAACAGGGCTTCAAAACATTCACACTTATATAACGTACTCAAGAACTTAACATCAATAGATAGGTCAAATATAGTAGATCAAGCACTCATCACATTCATATAGATCAGATCTAAGATTCTTATACATCATTATTACTAAGCATAAGCGTATCTATCTAATCATCTCTAAGCACTTAGAAAAAGAAGATATAAACACATCCAGACAAGCACAAAGCAAGACAACATAGTGTTTACGTGGTTCACCCCCACCCTGGGGCTACATCCACCAACTCTTCTTCTTTATTATCTTTAGTCAATCGATTATAATCACAGAGCCATCAAAACCCTACTCTGCACAGGACATAAGATCTGCACAGCTCGCTAGATCCTTCTTCCTTGCATTACAACACTCATCCTTCCACAATCTGTTAGAAGGACTTGTACTTAGTTCTACAAGTCTCTTATAGTCATGCACAAAGCACTTATAGACTCTACTTTCACTTAGCATACATTCACATCACATAGATGCACTATTCGAATGCTTCTTACATTGCTTAGCCTTCTATTTATACATAAACAATAGGCCTAAACATGGGTAAACTCATGGGCCGACATCCCATTCCCATTACATATTTCCAACAACCCAAAAAGGACCCAAAAAGGGGTCGAGATCATGTGATCTCCGCTTTGTCTTTCACTCCTCCTTCGATAGGCTGTCGAAGTCCCAAAATAGGTCAATATGACCAAGAATCTCCCAAAACTTGGTCAAGGGCCAACAAGCCCCCAACACTCACCTATGACTCATCCCGAGTCACTCTGGTCTGATCAATTTTGCCTTGAATGCCTTGAGCTTGTCTCGAGTTGCTTCGACTTGCTGCTTTGTTGTGGCCTCTTTCTCGGTGAACTCTTGGATCACTAGATAATTCATAGGCCCTTCTAGGCATTTTTCTTTTGTGATGACAACCCATTCTAGATATGCTCCTCAGGTTTCAACCTCTGTGAATAATTGGCATGCCTTATCTTGCACTGGTTGAAGTTGTTGAGTAACTTCCATCACTCTTCTTTGAATCGTATGGATATTCTGTTGGGTGGTGTGTTTCTCCTAATATCACTTCATTCTTTCCATGGCCGACAAGGCCTTCAACTGTGCCTGTAGTGTGTATGCATGTTTCTTTGCTTCCTTGAGATGTGACTCTAATGCCTGTAAATCTAGATTCTCGGTGAGGTTCTCATATGTTTGGGTGCTATGGTTACTCAGTTGCTTGCACTCCAGGGCAGGAGATTTTAATCTGTCAACTACGCTACGGGCAGTTGCTTCCCTTTGGTATCTTACATATTGAGGGGTCTCGAGCATAGTGCGGAGATCCAATTCTGCTATGTGTTGTTGGAGCTGCTGGATTACTTCTTCAAGTTGTGCCACCTACTGTGGAACTCACTCTTCAGTATTTACTTATAATACTGTCACAGAGAAAAGTGCTCTGTGAACCATTTCCTTTACTTCGAGTTTCTCTGGGAGCAATTGTTCCTTGCTTTGTTGCAGTTGTGATTTTTCTTCATCCCACTTCGCTTGCAGAGAAAGATTTTCCCATTCTGCAGTACTGCGTTGTTCTACAAGGTCTCCCTGTACTTGTGCCAAAGCCTGGGTATCCTGCACTATTTCTTCCTGAGGTCATCGAAGGCGAGCTTCAATTATATCAATGATGCGGTGGAGTTGAGATGGATCATCTCCCAGTTCTGATGTTCCTGCTATCAAAGGTGCATTGGAGACTGTGTGGATGGATTATATTGCCTACTACACTCCTTGGAGCTCGCCCTTAATCCGATGGAACACCTCCTCCTGCTTAGCTTCTTGCTTCTCTTTTATCACCAATGAAGCATCATTCAGGGCTGCTATGATGAAATCAAGGTCGTCAGAGGTGAGGATGGTCTGCATTTTGGTCATGGTTTCTTTCACTTTCTTCTAGGAGGAAGGTTTTGGCAGGGAAACCCTCATTTTCTTTGAGCTATCCTCCTCGTCTCGAGGCGGTGTAACTTCACCTTTCTTGTGTTCAACTTCGACACCATCTATCTCTCCACCATATCCTCCTTTCTCTACTGAGATGGAAGCGGTATTCATGGATGCACTATCTAAATCATGGACCTATTCGGTATTGTTTATCTTGCTAGGTCCGGGTGTATCCGACGCAGTTTTTGGACTGTCTAATTCAGATATCTTTGCAGGGTCGGTTGGAATGAGGAGGTCCTCTGACCAGTCCTTGGTGATTTCTTCTAAGTCATCCTCTGCTAGCTTGTATTAAGAATGAAGTTGTTGCCTATGCTTGTCACCGTGCGTTGTAATATAAATGAAATGGCGATCGACGCTAAATTTCATTAAAGGCCAAAACCTGTGGAGAGTATTTGGCATGATGTGAGGCTCGGACTGAATAGCTAACTTCAGTTGATTGTAATATGTGTCAAAAATGGAATTTTACTTCCATTGCTTGTTCATGTCACTGGAGTACCACAGTGTATTGAACTTTGTAGCCAGAGGTTCAAAGGGCTCGATGTCTGGGAAGGTCACACCTTCCGACATCTCCCATGCGATGAAATCAATCAGGATTAGAATCCAACTGAAGTGGAACTCATATCCTTGATATTGAACTTCTGTGCAGTCTAGTTCCAACTGGTTCATGAAGTACTTCTCCCAATTCATTTGTAGGCCCTCTGTGCACTTCCTTGTGAGGTTGACTACAAAACTAGTGACTTGGGTGGGTCGGTTCTTGCGTACCAAATTTCCCCCGATCAATTGACAGGCTAGGCACACTGCACTGCTTTGTATAGAAGCTACCTTGTAGCCTCACATTCCTTTATCGACATCGCTATAAGTGTCTTTTATCCTTTGAGATACAACATGATCCATGGTTTTTTCGAGATAGAAATCTTGTGGGTAAGGGCCTTGCATACTCAACCCTATGATCCGATTGATCAATGTCAGATCCACTATGATATGACATTTTAACCACAAGTATCCGCCATGGTAACAGGATAGTAGTAGCTTGACACATGCGTTCACTTCTTTGTGCCTTCCAAAGTGAGGAATCTTCATGACATTGAGTAGTGTGGACTACGCGATGTTCATGGTCCATGACTGGGGAACTATCTTCAAATTATTTCCCTTGGCCTTGGTTAGATACTTATGTGGGGTGAGCTTGTTATAGACCTTCCTATCACCGAGGTTGAAGTCGCTAAACTTCAACGTTGCGATCTTATCTTATTCTTCATGCATTGTTCATATCCCCTTTGGGAGGTATGCAGTAACCAAGTTATACTTGAAGTCTCTAGGCACACTGTCTCGATTTATGGAACCACTTAGAGGTGGTAGGTAGGAGGGAAATATGCTTGGAATGAACTTAACATTCGCAAGATCATCTCTGTGTTTAGTTCGCATTTCGTCTACGGGCCATGATGTTTCGGCTCGAGCAGTGGAAAGAGAGGCCGACAATCCTCTCATCAATGATGCTTGTAGACTGATAGACAATCCTCTCTCCGACATGAATCTTTCAGTCATCAAGTCGAGGAGTACTTTTGTTACCGATTATTCAACTGCGGTGAGCTCGTCGGACATACATGCTTGGGATTAATAATATCGGGTTCAAAATTAACTTAGATACTGCACTAGAATAATCATCAAGAGTGCAATGATCATTGTATACGATAGCAACTTAGTCTGCGGGCTCAAATTCTTGGTTAGCAAAAGTTTTCTTCGTACATGGCGCGATGGGATAAATAGGCAACTCAGAAACGATTCATTTGTAATGGGTATGAAGCCTCATTAAATCTTGTTCTATCTGCTATTGCATGGTCCAATGGTCTGGTGTCTAGCTATAAATGATTTCCGACCCGTTCGAAGCAACATTTGAATGGATATATCAGTCCCAATGACTGTATCGCCTCAGCATGGAGAAGTGCCATGTGTTACTGTTCTAATATCTCGACGAAGCTCCAATTCTACAAATTTTATGTCTACGAAGTTCCCTCTGGAGCCTTATGTAACGTTTCAAACTTAGCTCTCTTCTTACTTAGCTTTCTAGCCTTCTTTCCAGTGAGCTTCATCTTGGTAGTTCATTTTCCATTCTGATTCTTATCTTCTGTGGTCTTAGTCACTTCGCGTTGTTGAGATTCTTCCTTAGGGTTCTGGGATAATACTTCTTCTTTGTCTGGAATAGGTGCTTCAATATTTTGTGGATCCTCTAATGTTCTTGCAGCTTCGACATCTGGGTTGCTGGCATTAAATAGCTTTGATCTACTCTCCTGTTATTTAATCAAGTGTGTGATCCTTCTGGTCATGAAATCTTTAACTCTTGTTTATTCTTCTCCAAGACTTCTTCTTCTTTGTTTCGTCTAGCTCAATCTCTGTCAATCCAAGGTTTTCCTATTAACATGGTAAACAGGGTGTTGTCTTCAAAAAATTTAATAATATCAAAATCTTCCTTTGTCGAAGTTCCATTGATAGTCATAGGTATCTGGGCGAGCCTTCCACACAGGTTTATCATCTTTCCTCTTAATAACCCTATTCCTCCTAATGAGGGAGTCATAGCAGGCCTCCATATAGCTTTCCAAGTTCTCTTGATCATGACATTCACCTGTTTTTCCTCATCTAGAACACAATCAATGTCGAAGTCTCTTATTCTTTCTTTGATGCATTCTTTTTCTTTGAAGATCTCTGATAATCTGACATGTTGGTGGTCATTCAGGGTTTCTTTTATCTATAACAATGCTTTCTCGGATCCTTTCTAGTATTCTTCCATAATCTCAGTTTCTAGATCTGCCTTAGGGTTTTCTTGATTCAGATTCATTCTTTCAAGCTTGGTAATCATTCTAGGGAAATCCAACACTTCATGGTCTAGAGATTTACAACAAAGGAAACTAGGTCTTCCACTAGGGCATTCCTTATCCAGATGTCCCGGTCTTTTGCAACTATAACAGAGGGATAATCCTCTCTTTCTTTTAAATGATCCCCAACATCTTCTGTACTGTGCACTAGGATCATGGTAGCTAACCTACAAAAAATTATTTCTAGGATCCTGCATCCATTTGTTAGTCCAAACATTCTTTCTATGCATAGGTATAACATATCTTTCACTATTCTTATCAAATCTACTCATGTCAAATCTTGTTTCATCTATTAATACACTAGTTTTCAAACTAGGACAGACTCTATTAAACATACCTAGATCCATAGTCTAGAAACAAAAATTTCCACTTATCTTACTTCTATAGAGCACAAAACTTCCATATCTAAAACTTTTAACTATTCTTACTTTTATCAGAGCACAAAGCTTGCAGATATTACTTCTTTTAATCAGACGTTCTCACTTTTACCTTTCTTAGAGCACAAATCTTCCAGATCTTGCTTCTTTACTTCAGATCCGACCTCTTTTCTTCATATCGGGATTCTTTCTTTTAGCACAGAGCTTTATAAATCAAGTATAATATTGCGCACTAGGGCACAGATCTATGCACAGATATTTCACAATATTAGGTCAAATATTTGCATAAAGCTTCTTCTTTCTCAGTTCCCAACAATCATAGATTCAAGTCTTGGCAACAGAACCATTTGCTGGCACAGGGGAAGACCCAGGATTCAACACTATAACAACGCACCAACAAATCCCTAACTATCGGCCCTTTCAGAAACACCTACGAAGAAGATGAAGTCTCTCCCGAGGTAGAGGCAGGGGTGGTTTCAAGACTCAGGTGTTTGCAACCTTAGCTAGGACACTAATCTGTGATTATAATACTTAATAAATCACTTAGCACCGTCAGTTCCTCAATATACAATCAATAATCACTTCATTGATAAAACAGGGCTTCACAACATTCACACTGATATAATGTACTCAAGCACTTAGCATCAATAGATAGGTCATATCTAGCAGATCAAGTACTCAACACATTTATATAGATCAGATCTAACATTCTTATACATCATTAGCACTAAGCATAACCGTATCTATCTAATCATCTCTAAGCACTTAGAAAAAGAAGATATAAACACATCCAGACAAGAACAAAGCAAGACAACACAATGTTTACGTGGTTCACCCCCACCTTGGGGCTACGTCCACCAACTCTTATTCTTTATTATCTTTAGTCAATCAGTTACAAGCACAGAGCCATCAAAACCCTACTCTGCACATGACATAAGATCGACGCAGCTCACTAGATCCTTCTTCCTTCCATTACAACACTAAACCTTCCACAATCTATTACAAGGACCTGTACTTAGCTCTACAAGTCTGTTACATTCATGCACAAAGCACTTATAGACTCTACTTTCACTTATCATACATTCACATCACATAGATGCACTATTCGACTACTTCTTACATTGCCTATCCTTCTATTTATACATACAGGATAGGCCTAAACATGGGTAAACCCATGGGCCGACATCCCATTCCCATTACATATTCCCCAAAACCCAAAAAGGACCCAAAAAGGGCCCTAGATCTCATGATCTCTGCTTCATATTGCGCTCCTCCTTCGACAAGCTGTCGAAGTCCCAAAATAGGTCAATATGACCAAGAATATCCCAAAACTTGGTCAAGGGCCAATAGGTACTCATCTATCGAGGGTCAAGTTTTTTAGAATTTATGGCAGATTTTGTCTCCCTTGAACATGGAACCTATTTGTGTCCCATATTATAGTTGGGTAATCCACTTGTCTCTGAGTCATACCAGTTCCATCTATCTCCATACTTTTTCTTCCAGTCAAATATTGCTCTTATTGTCATCATATTACATTCTTGGTATTCATCGAGTCAATGCTTCCAAGTCAGTTTTCATGCATCATCATGTTCAAGGGAAGTTTCACTTCAAACCATCCATATGCATTATTTCCAGTTTCCATTTATTGTGTCAGTCCATACTCATCCAATTCAACATTTTACATCACTTTCCTGTGTTAGTTTCCTGTTGAATATGGGGGATACATCAAGGCCCTCCTTCGACGAGTCTTTTCCTGTCGACTTCAACACATCATTCGACAATTAGACTTAGAAACCAGTTAATAACTTGGGACCTGCATGCCTTAATGGTAGGCCTTCTCACCTCTGACAGTAGGTTTACATCATTGACCTCTGATCAGATGATTCCATGAATTTTCAACTTCAACTCATTTATTCACATTCATTGGAATGTACTAGGTTACCTCGGGAGTCATTGACATCATTGGTGATTTCCCTTTCACTTGTTAATGATTTAACTCAATGATCGGTAATCAAGTGGTTTCTACCATGTTAGACATCAAAACATCTATTCACATGGATAGATTCGTACCACATCGAGATTGGGATGAAGACCCTGGGTTGAGCGTTCACTCTGATATCTACTTTGCCCAAGCTGCGAAGGTGATCATTTGAGCATGATGATAAATATTCTGTCACATAGATCCAAATTTTATTGGTATGTGGCTATGTTTTATCATCTCATAGCTCCACTGCATATTTTTTGTTTCTACGACCAGTTCATGTCATGGAGGTATGGATCCACATTGTATCTCTGGTGGCCATATCCTTAATCAATATTTTTCATGGATCCGTAGTGTATTGGTCGGCGGCCATGCTTTGAGTCATTTAGTATTCCGATCATAGGAATGACTACCTTGAAAATGAAACATGTATTAATATTGTTTGATGGTTGTTTGTAGGTTCTTCCAGTTTCTCCAACTCCACGCCCTTGCATTGAAGAATTGTAAATTGTTTTGACCATCAGTTTCTCTTCTAACCTCACACTTTAGGGGGAAATATGTTACACATCAAAATTCCACACCTAGGTACCTCACCCTAAGTGTCACAAGTGTCATGAAAGTGTCACATACATTGACACCACGAAAGAACATTTGTCACAATCCCTAGTCAATGTGGAAGATAAATATATTATATGAAGTTTAAAATACTATGTGCACATGATTTAATTATTAATATTCATGAAAAGGAAATTAACTTAGTGTGAGAATCCACCTCACATTTGGTTTCCTATTTTTAAGGGGAGGTTGAGGATCTCATGGATGGTTGAAATATTTCCTCCTTAAAACCCTTGAGATATATTTCCTCCCTAAAATCCTTAAGGGATATTTTCTCCTTAAATATCTTGGAGATACCATTTTAGAGGATCCGATGAGTGATCCTCTCCATGGTGGTTAAGCCTCCAAATTCTATATAATGAAGGCTTTCCATGGAGAAGAAAGGAATATTTGAGATATCAAACTTATGATCTTGGGAGAAAGATTTTGGATATCAAACCTATGATCTTGGGAGCATTATGCAAGGTTTGGATGATGAGAACTTGGAGAAGTTGCTGCAACTGCATATACAGATTGTAAGTGTCTTTTTAATGTTCACATTTAATATATGTGTGGCCTATTTCCTTCTATTTTATGTATCTTTACATATGCTTTTCTACTGTAGATGAATTTGTTTAATCTAGTATGATAGAGTAGGAGTTTCCTTATGTCTCTTTTTTTTTTCCATGGTTTGCAGGTATCAAGTTGTGTGATTGAGTTTGGAGATCAAGCTCAAATTGGAGCAGTGAGGAAAAACATCGGAAATAGGTACGATCACTTTTTCTCCTTCTCTATTTTTAACTAGTCAAGAAAATCTCAAAGGGATGTTAGTGTCCATTTGCATCTTTCTGTCTCAGTATTAGGGGTCTAGAATCTGAGGGAAGATCTACTAGTCCACAGGGGGATTTTTCTATAACAATAGTGTGTAGACCTAGGGGTAAACATGAATTCACCAAAAAAACCCTCAGATACCAGCCCTTTCGGCATCAGCCGCAAGAAGGTGAAGTCTCACCTGAGGTGTCTATGAGAACTATAGGAGCTAGGCTTCCGTAGTTATGAAGGTATGGGAAACATTCCTCATAACCATTATACTTAGCATTATTTCATCATACCTTATATCACGTATGCAAAAACACAAGAACATGTAATAGATTCAAATTAAGAGAGATATATCATATGCGCGCCATAAAAAAAAAAAAGCAAACACATCATGACACAGAGACACCATATATGATGTGGTTCACCCAAGATGGAATATTTCCACAATGGGGGCCTATTGGGAAAATATTTTGGGAACTTGACAACATACACAAAATAAGGAAACACAATTGGCGCATTTTAGGACCAACATGCACAAAAGGAGGAAGATTGTGGGAAGTCGTTAGGAATTTTGGGTCCATTGAAAAGGGATAAGCCTTATTGTAATTGTATAAATATGTAATTATTTTGGGATAGAGAGTAGGAAGAGTAAGAATCAAGTATTCATAGAATAAGAGAGTAGAGAAAGAGTAAGAAGTAGTGGATGTATGAGATGAAATGTATGCGACATAGATAGATAGAGAGATAGGAGAACGACAAAGGCATAATGTATGAACACAATGCACATATTTTGTAATGAATGACTCTGAATAATATAATAAGAAGTCATTTGATGTGTATGTATCCCATCTTGGTTGAACCACATAAATATGGTGTCTTTGTGTCATGATGTGTTTGGTGTTCTATTTATTGCGCATATTATATATGTCTGTTAATTTGAATCTATTACATCTTCTTATGTTTTTCACACATGATATAAGGTATGATGAACTAATGTTAAGTATAATTGTTATGAGGACCGTTTCCCATCCCTTCATTCTTGTAGAAACCTGGTTCCTTCATATCCCATACATACCTCGGGTGAGACTTCCCTGCTTTTGGGTAATGCTGAAAGGGCCGATATCTGACGATTTTGTTGGTGAATTCATGTTGAACCCTGTTTCTTCCCACTGCATGCCAACATGCATCAAGGTTGTCCTGTCTCTTCTTACCTCTTTCTTTTAGTTGTTAATGGTATTAAAAATTTATTATCTAATGAAAAACATTACCATTGTTTTCAATATCTACTTGAGGGGAGAAATGAAAGTCTAACCCATCTTCTCTTTGTAGATGGTGTACTTATATTTTGTCTCTGTGTGGGTTTCAATGGAAAAATCCTCAAAGAGATTATGAATATTTTATGTGATTACACAAGCATGATCATAAATTCCACTAAGTCAACAATCTACCTTTCAGGGTTAGAGGTGGATCAACAGTTAGTGATGAAAAATATGTTAAATTTCCCATCATGTGTATTGGAGCAAGGGTTTAAATATCTTGGTTACATCCTAAATCCTAACAAATGTGGCATTGATATTGGCTTTGGATGTTGAACAGGATTGAAAAATGAATAAACTTATGGTGTGACAAGTGTATTTTGTGGGGGGGTCAATTGTTCCTTATCAAGTCATTCATATAAGAATCCTGGTTTATTGGCACATGATGGATAAGATCCCAATTTTTTTTTCTCAAGGACTGGGAAACTATATTTTTAACTACTTGTGGAAGGGGAGTGTGAAGTATCTGGGATCTTACCTAGTCTGTTGGATGTTCAATATGGAAATAGCCCATCTTTGGTGAACCACTTTAAATATGTTGTCTCCATGGCATTCTATGTTTGTTTTTCTATTTATTGCACGCATATAATATCTGTCGGTTAAGTTGAATTTATTACATGTTATTATGTTTTTGTGCACATTATATAAGGTATGATGAACTAATGCTAGGTATAATGGTTATGAGGAACAATTATCATCCCTTCATCATTGTGGAAGCCTGGTTCTTGCAGTCCCCATTGATACCTCGGGTGAGACTTCAATTGCTTGTGGGTGATGCCTAAAGGTCCGGTATCTGAGGGTTTTGTTGGTGAATTCATGTTGAACCCTGGGTCTGCCCACTGCACGCCAAAAAATGGTTTTGTTGTTGGAACCAATATTTTTCGACTGAGGGGAATGTGGACACTGACTAAGGAAGATATCAGATAGTGGTTAGAGGAAAAGGAGCATGATTTTACCAAAGATCTAATAAGCACCCATGAATCAGCTCAGAGAAGTGGTTACAGAGGTATGTATTTACAGACTTACATGATATTTTATTTGTTGATTTCTCGATAGTTTTGGCTCAGTGGTTACAGAGGTTAGATGAAAATAATGGAACATTCCAAACTATTTTTCTGGAAAATTGGACCCATGAGTTGATTTGGAAAGTTAATACCATAAGTAATCGAATCTTGCATGCAGTTGATTTCTGGCTAGATAGTGTATTAGGGGGTTATATTATTGAATTTTCTATAGATTGTACCTAGTCATATAGTGTCGTTGAAAGGGAATTCTTTACAATTTCGTGCCAAATATATTTGAAATCACTGTCTAGCTGGATCAAAATGATACTTTGTGATAAGGAGTTATGAATATGGAATCTGATCACCCTAGTAGCTAGGTTCTTTCACGCACATAGGGGGACTAGGGACTGAACATGGGATGGTCTAAGTGTATGAAGAAGAGGAATGCAGGAAAGAAAAAATATGGAATGGATGGACTAATAATACTAAGAGAAGAAGAAGGTGTGATGGAAGAAGAGATTGGAGTGTTGTGCAATGGAAAATGGGTTCGGTACAATAGGAAAAGGATTGTGGATGATAGAGAAGAGCAACACAGTGAGGTTGAGGAAAGAGACATAGACGTGGTACTCTAGATAAAAGGAATACTACACACAAAGGAAAAATAAAAATAACATCATCTCAGTTCAATAGAAGGGGATCCATTACATCCCACTCATGCCAAACTCTGTGTCGAACCTACAACCCTGTGTGCGTCTTTGAGATCTGAAACTTTGTCAAAAACACTTTTATTTAGTGAAGTAAATCTAGCAGTAAAAGTAGTCAGAGTAGTGGAAGTAGTAAACCAACCCAGAACTAGTTAGTGACACTGAAGAAGAATATTGTGTAGTACACAATGGTGGGGGTAGACCCCACTTTTATAATGTTTGTATTTCACAGAGTAGGGAAATAAGATCTAGAACAACACTTATTTTTCTGTGAAGCAGTATGGACCATGAAGAATGTCTAGGATGACGATGCAAAAATAGTGCAGTTAGAGAAGACATTTAGAGACCATGTGTTACTCTGGTATATGAAGTATCAGTCTGTTGCTCATGTAGGACAAACTAGAACGTTGGCAGACATCAGGCAAGTCACATTAAAAGAGTTCCAGAAACCAAAGTCCGAGTCATAGTAAATTACAGAACTAAAAGAGATAAAGTAGATGTAGAATGAGTCAGTATGGTATTTTGATCAGAGCTTCAATAGATGTTTGGATCAATTGACCTTCCAAATTCCAAATGATAATCATAGGGAGTGGTTCACTACGATATCATTACTACATATATGATACCCATTGACACAATAGAAGATTACATTGCGGTCAAAAGCACTAGAGATCACCATGAATTTGGAAGAATCCCTTATAGGAGAAAATGGTGCACGGATGGCTCAGGTTTAGTTGTAGTTAACAACATTAAAAATTCAGTTACAGGAACTTGATAAATGGAAGGAAAATCATGAAGAAGTTTGGTGTAGTACACGCAGAAAGGAAGGTCATCATAACAACTGTTCGACAACACAGGTATTCCAACAAAGTACGAACACCTTCAATAACCACTCACACAACCAGATCAAAGATCAACACACCAATGTTTTGGTGTGGTAAAGCCCCTACGGGGAAACATCCATGGCCCCAGCCAACGTGACCACTTGGAGAAGTTTACTAATGGAAAAGAAAAAGATTACAAAGAGATTTTACAAGAGGGCTTCTCACAATCGATCATCATCAAATGACCCGTCATTCTATTTAAATAGAGATCATGGACCAATCGAGTGTTAATCCATGGATCAATGGCCATTACGATAGAGGAGAATATGAACCGTCGGATGACTCTGTGTCGGGAATATATCGTGACCGTCGGATTTCCTAACTACAAATGCATACTAATGCATATTAAATAAGCACACTAATAAAAACACTTTTACCTAATGGAATATTAGACCAAGTAGATATTAACTAACTCCTAAGTGTCTAAATATCCTAACAAGAATGAGTGTCCAACCTTTAAAGAATATATGGCTACAAGAGCCTCGAATACATTGGCCTTAGGAGGAGGGGTATGATGTTATATATGCCTAATGGTGGGTCATCACCTAATTACTTTTCCTTTGATGTAGAAGTATCAGAGCACTACCAAAAGTATATTTTGTAATTTTTGTAAGTTTGTGGGACATGAAGAAAATAATTGTCGCACACTTGATCTCATGAGAGAACACACCATAGATGCATACAAAGTTCAAGGATAAGACAGATTAGAAACATGAGTACCACAATATAATACTCCGATGGGATAAAATCAAGGAGGAAGAGGAGGATTCATAGGTCGGGAAAGAGGAGTATTCGACAGAGGAAGAGGATATATTATTTTTTATTATTGTAACCATCATGGGAATTTGTTGTGATATTTTATGAATCCTTGTACGACGTGCACACACTACAAATAGTTGGATCATGCAATGGAATATTGTTCGTAGTTGATAAAAACATGGTAGGAAAAGAGGAACCAAAATGTTTAGATGATAGTAGTGGAAGAGAGAAACGATCGACCAAGGGTAGGAGAAGTTACATGTAGAGGAGAAAGAACAAGAGCTGATGCGACAAAACAAGAAATTTGAATTGACCAGTGAGTCAGGAAAGCAGTAGAGCATTCTCTGAAACTTGATTCTTTGAAGGAGAGACACATATAAGAAAGCAAGAAAGGAGCTTCTAGAAACAAAATGGGTAGCATCAACTTTTCAACCTGTGTATGACATGCTTCCATCCTATGACCATTCGATGATAGAAAGGATAGTTGAGAATGTAAGTACTCTGAAAAGTTTCAAAGATTTGTTTATAACTAATGAAGGATGAAAATGCATTGTACGTCTTGCATGGGATGATTGACCAATGTGCGCAATATAAATAAGCACATGTTGAACAATGAGAAGTTAACCATGTACAAGGATATAATAGACAATTGGCAGCAATGCAAAAGGAGTGACTATGAATTTTGATACCTTGGAAGCAATTTGTTATGCTACACATTATCCTGTGACTATGAATTTTGGTTGCATTGATTGGCAAGTTGATTGGTTGTAGCTATTGATACTAAGAGGGGGGTGAATTAGTATCAAGTACAATTTAAAACCTTTTTCAACTTATAATTAAACCATTCAATTATATCCAATGAGAAATTAACAATGGTATAAGAGTTACACCAATACACCACAATACACCATGCAC
>ML783839.1:310401-321286 GCA_009831015.1 Picea engelmannii
GAGCATGATGTATACTATCCATCCATGGGTGTTGTATCTTCATTTTCATTTTCCTTCATGTCCAAATAACTTCATCAATATTCTGGTCCAAAACCCATGACTAGGGTTGACATCAATGACAACAACCAATCTTCCAACAGTAGCATGGACTTTCTTAGTCGATTCCTTCAACAAAAGAAACTTGGGTAAAAGTAGAAAATCATAGGTGAAATTTCCATATACACCACATATAGAGAAAGATTTATTGGTTTGAAGCTAAGTGTTCCTCCCCTACTTAGGTTGGGGATTATTTCTTTAGCCTTGGTTTGTGGAATTCTAGTTTCCCCCAATGTTGTTATTAGGTTGTTGGTTTTGGTTCCCTTGATTCCCTTGGTTTTGGTGTTGGTCATTTTGTTTCCCCTTCCTCTTATTCTTCTTCTTGTTATTGTTATTTTGATTTGGGGGGTGTATTTTATTGAGAATGCACATGTCCTTGAAGAGGAGGTGCATTTTGACCAACATTAGTGGGGGGTTGGGATACCATCACTGGAGGAATTGAAGCTATTGGCAGAGGGGCATGGAAAGGATAGTATGAATTCATGGCTACCCCACCATAAGATGAACTAGTAAAAGCATGACAATTCATATTTTGGTGTGAGGGGAAACCTGAATACGAGGTTCTAACATCAAATTAAGATGAATGACAAGAAGAATCCTATGGGGGGTTAAGATAAATGTAAGGCATCGAGGGACACCCTATAGGGGATTGAGGTAGTAAGTACTAACCCCACAATATGAGGTACCATACCCACTATATACAAGGGGATTATTATATGGATTATTACATGACATATACCCTATAACACAATTGATTTCATGGGATACCCCCAATGCATACATTTCACCTGAGCAAGAGTGAGGGTATTTGGGAAGAACGATGTACAAATACCATAACCGGGAATAGAAAATGTCATAATGATGTGATTTTTTAAGGGCTTCCTCCTCATTATTCATCATGGACATGGCCACATCCTTGATGATGGGAGGAAGTAATGACTTCAAAAACTAGTCCATGAGGAACTTATCATTAATCTTAGCTTTACACAAGCCATGTTATCTACACCATTCATGGATGTGATCCATGATATGGGTGGTTTCACTCTAACAGAAATTAGTGAGGATATCAATTCTTGCATCGTAGTGAGATGGAACCATTCATGGATGTGATCCATGATATGGTTGGTTGTACTCTAATGGAAATATTTGAGAATATCAATTCCTATAGTATGGTGAACTGGAAGTTGAAAGAAGTTTAACAACACATTAGCTATGGACTCAAAGATGGCATGGTGTTGGATATGCATTTTGGATAAGTTTTAGGATATGCACCAGAAGAAGTCAAATCATAAAATGAGGTTGTAATATGGAACATAGGGCATGCAACGAGAGCCTAATTTAAGGAGCCAAATCATGCGACAAAAAGATGCGCGACGGAGCATAGTGCAAAAGGCAGAAAACAGTTATAGAATGTTGGGTTTTTTGGAACATTTTTGTCCACTTTTGTAACGGGCTTAGCCCTATTTTTATGTATAAATATGTAAATGGTTTTTGGGTAGAGAGGTTTTGAATAGAATGGGTATGGTTTTCGACATATGATAAGTTCTTAGTGCTTTTTGGGTAAGTGAGTCGAGTGAAGGAGAAGTATGAGGTATTATTGAGGAGTGAAGCTCGCACTGCAATAGAACGGCTAGGTAGGTTTGGGTAATGTTATTTTTGCATATTTTGTAGCACAGTGTGTTGATTTAAGGGAATTATCAATGACTAATAAAAGAATCCAGTCATTGTGGACGTATCCCAAGTTGGGTGGACCATGTTAAACTTGTGTGTTATGATGTGTTGTTTTTGCAATTTATGATGTTAATGTTATGGTACAATGATGATATATGTTGAATGTATGGTTCATATATGATGTTATAAAGTTGTGCATAGAATATTTTTAATGTTAAGTAACTGTTAAGTAATGGGAACTACACACATGAGTGAATGGTAGAAAGAACATGAAGAATGCCTCACCTAGTACACAGTGAAGTCATTTGGGTTGAAGAATGCACCTGTTGTGTTTTCTAGAGTAGTTTTTGCGGCCTTTAAGGAGTTTATTCATAAGTTTATTTAAGTGTACTTGTTTATTAATTGGGTTGGTTTTCATTGATGTCAACCCTTGAAGAAAGTTTGGTATCAAATTTCGGTAGCACAAAGGTTTGGGTAATGGACCCAAGTTTGTTTGATGTATAATGGTATGAGTTTTGATATATTTGTAGGTAAGACTATTCTAGATGGAAAATACATGTCATGCTATTTATAGGGGTATGTGGAACGTCACATAACTCCTCACGGTTTGAGAGTTATGGCCTTACAAAATTGGAGGACCCTCATATGTTAGCTTGAAGCCCAAAAAGGTCAAAGAAGTCAAAGTTCTTGCAAAGAAGAAATTATTTAAATAATAAAGTGAAGTGACAAAGTCAAAGAGGATTATTTAAATAATAAATTGAAGTGACAAAGTCAAAGAGGATTATTTAAATAATAAAGTGAAGTGACAAAGTCAAAGAGGATTATTTAAATAATAAAGTGAATTGACAAAGTCAAGGAGGATTATTTAAATAATAAAGTGAATTGACAAAGTCAATGAGGATTATTTAAATAATAAAGTAAATGGAGAAATTTCTAATTATGGAAAGTGGTTATAAGAAGGTTAACCCTAAAATGAGGAAAATGGGTTAAATAGTCAAGTGGATATTGGATATATGGAAAAGTGGAAAATTGGGCAAAGTTGGACATAGGTGACTATGTGGACAACGTGGTCTAGAAGATGCTTCTAAGGAAGCTACATGAAAGTATAAATAAGAGGCAAGGCTCTCTAATTTCAATCACACTTGAGAATATTGAATATCTACAGGTGACTGAGTTAACCAAAGGATATCTAAGATGAATTTTAGAGGTAAGGTGAATTAAATAAGGCCAAAATTCAAAGGAGGATAAATTATTTTGATGATGCTCTCCAAGGTATGTTATTAACAAGTCATCTCGCCATTTTCACAATATATTTTTTTCTATAATGATTCAGACTGTGAAATTGGGAGGCCATTGAGGAAACATATCCAAGTATATTTGGTACAAATTTCATCTTGTGGGTCTTTGTATTTTTTGAGTTACACTCCGTGGAAAATAGGGTTTGTGGCTAGTGTTGAAACTAGTCTAAAACAAGTGTTTTGGGTAAAAACATCATAAATTATTCATAATATATCCAAATTTAGTAAGCCCAAATGTGTTGGTTTGAGTACATTCTATAGTATTTTGTGTAAAAGTTTCAGATCCATACGACAAATATTCCATGTGGGGAACGATCTACAAGTTTTCTCTCTAGAATAAGCCAGAATTCAACAAGGTATGCCATTTTTTCTATAACTCCTTTTTTGAGAGGTTCCAAGTAGTGACATCTGGAGGAATTGCATAAAACACATTGAATAACATTGTGTACTATTTTCAAATCTTTATTCATTACAAGTACATAGTTATGATTATTTCAAGTTAGGGTTGTTGACTAATCCAAAACTAGTCATGTGAGACTAAAGTAAAGTTTGATGAAAATGTTAGTCTCTTGTTGTTAAAGTTAATGAAGGTTTGGAGGTTGACGTACAGGTTGGTGCATGGTTTATGCACTTGTTTATGGAACAATTTGATTATAGGTTGGTGCATGGTTGATGCACTTGTTTATGGTACATGTTGATTACAGGTTGAGGTATAGGTTGATGCATGGTTCAGGTTATTGGTATAGGTTGTTTGGTGTAGGTTGATTAGTATAGGTTTACAACAGTATATTTCACAATGATACCATGACAGTGGTTCCATAATTCTACTTATATGTCAGGGCGGTTGGATGGGGCAAGGACATGTGGTGGTATCCACCTTTTGGTTGTAGCCGGAGAACATAGGGGGTCGTAGCTTCCTTCTGGTTGTAGCTAGAGAATTGGGGAGGTGGAGATTCCCTTAGGTTGTAGCCTGAGAAACTAGGGGGTTGGAGCCTCCTTCCAGTTGTAGCTGGAAAACAAAGGAATTTTGTGCTTCTAATGAATATAATTCTTCAATACATATAAGAAAAATCATTTTGTGGTTTTCTCTCGCTTTGGGTTTCCACATAAAATCACTGTTGTACTGTGTATGTGTGATTGTTCATTTTTTCATTGTTTATTTACTCTACAAATATTGGATGATAATGCTACATTTATCCTACACTTGCATTATATGGTTAAAAAGGATTAGATTTATCTATTATTGATTTACCCCCCCTCTCAGTAATCCAACAATTGGTATCAGAGAAGGTTCCTTCAGAAATCAATTTAACCATTGAAAGGTAGATCATGGAGAGAAACAACATGTATAAAAATGGAATACCACAGTTTGATGGACTAAATTATGCATTTTGGAGCATAAGGATGAAGACATATATACAAGCACGAGGATTTGAAATTTGGCAATCAATTGTAGATGGATACACAACACCAACAGTTTCGCCGACAAATGAAAAAGTAGTGAAACTTGGTCATAATAATTCGAAAGACAAAAATGCACTTCTGAATGGTCTTGGAGAATCAATATTCACCAAAGTTTCACATTGTAAATCCGCTAAATATATTTGGGACAAACTTTGAAATATTTATGAAGGAAATTCAAAAGTCAAAGAAGCAAAGCTTCAAACTTACAGAGGTCAGTTCAAACAACTAAAGATGAAAGAAGATGAGAATATTGCAGCTTACTTTTTACGAGTCGATGAAACAATAAATACAATCTTGGGATTGGGATAAGAAATCAAAGAATCTGTAATTGTTCAAAAGGTACTAAGATCTCTTCCTATGATATTTGACCATAAGATATCAGCACTATAAGAAAGAGAAGATATAAACTCAATAAGCATGGATGAACTACATGGAGTCTTCACACCATATGAAATGAGAACTGAACAGGAAAATCCAGATATAAAAGAAGCAGGCTTCAAAGAATCCAAAAGGTCAAAGCAAAAGGGAAAGAAGAAAGAAAAATAACATAGCAGCAGTGACGTCTTGGAAGATGATGAAGAAGCGACCAACTTTATCAAAATATTGAACAAGGGAACCAATGATGGGTATAGAGGTAAGTTTCCTTTGATTTGTTTTAATTGTGATGGTATTGGTCATTTTGATAACAAATGTCCTCATAAGAAAAAGAGAAATGATGAAGGTTTTCAAGAAAAGATTGTGTACCAAAGAAGACATCTCATCATCAGATGAAGATGAAGTCAGTGACAATGAGACAAAAAGAGTTCTATTCATGGAAGTAGAAGACTCTGATAAAGAATACACTGAAGAAGAATATGAAGAGGCCAAATAAGAATATGAAGAGGTAGAAGTTGACTACTGAGAAATTTTTTTGTGTGCCATAAACGTTACCAGAAGAGAAAAGAATAAAAACAAGAAACTAAAAGAAAAACTAGACAAGAAAGAAGACGCTCGGGAACTAGAACAAATGATCAAAAATTTGAAGGTTCAAATTGAACAAGATAAAAGAATTGAAGAATCACTCAAAGAAAAACTAGAAGGAAGAGACAGGATCATTGGAAATTTGGAAGAAAAAATTGTCACATTAAGAAAGGATCCTCAAAAGAAAAATTTGCAGAAAAACTCAAAATATTTGAATGAAACTATCAACAGACAAAAACCTCATCATAACAAGTGCGAAATCGGATAAAATTAGACAGAAAAGTGATCAAGCTCCAAAACAACAGAACAAGAAACATAACCAAAAATCTATGCGGAAACAATCAAAGGGGATAGGAAGGTCTACAAAGAAAATTACAGGGACACTCCTCCACCAAGAAGATTCAGATTTCAGAATCAACGACCGACAGAAACATATAGGCCTCATGAAGAAGAAGAATTCATAAGAGTACCTACTTTCAGAAGATATTCAAATCCTAGGTATCAAACTATATTTTTGGTTTATGTTATGCATGTAATAATTTTGGACATAAGTCTGTGAATTGCAGAACTAACAACAGGAACATAAAAAACTTTGAAATTCATACACAAAAGGGTTATCCAAGAAGGCCTAGTGAAACACAGAGAAGAAGTTACAACAGTTTTGAATCTTTGAGCATTGAAGTGGAATGCTACAAATGTAACAACTTTGTACACATGGCCAAAGATTACAGAATGATGATCCCTGCTAGAGAACCACAACAAAACAACAACAGTCATAGACAGGAACCTCAGAAAAGGACATGGATAAGAAAGCAAAATCAATATAGAAATGAAGAATGCACACTCTCTCTACAAGCTAAGAAAAAGAAACGTGGTTGGTATGTTGACAATGGTTGTTCAAAACACATGATAATTGATAGAGACAGGTTTCTTACATTAAGAAAGGAAAGAGATGGATTAGTCTCCTTGAAAAATGATTATTCAACGAAAATCATTGGAAAAGGCATAGTTAGAATTGGGAACAAGAATACCAAGGAAGAAAATGTTCTGCAAGTAGAAGATATGAAACATAATATTCTAAGTGTGATTCAAACGTGTGACCAAGGTCATAAAGTTACTTTCGATTCACAAAAATGCGAGATAAGAAAAGAAGGTTCAGGAAAATTGATTGCAATAGCTACGAGAACTTCAAGAAACATATATGTATTAAGTGAAATTGGAAATGAAATGTGTTGCCTAGGAAAGGAAGATGAAAGATGGCTATGGCACAGAGGAATGGGTCACATACATTTTGATAACCTTTTCAAAGTCAGAAAAAGGGAAGCAGTTAGAGAAATGTCCCAGATCACGAAAACAACCAACACTTTATGCAAGCATTGTCAACAAGGAAAGCAAACAAAGACCAGGTTTAAATCAAAAGAATATTCAACGACAAGACCACTATAAATTGTGCATACTGATCTAGTTGGAACAACTACAAAAAAGGGTTTAAGAGGTGATAAATACTTTATGTTATTAGTTGATGATTATACAAGAATGATTGCAGTTTGTTTTCCCAGTAACAAGTCAGAAGCTTTTGGAAACTTCAAGGTATACAAGGAAATAGTTGAAAATGAAATGGATTCAAAAATAAAATGCTTGAGATCTGATAATGGAGGAGAGCTCACTTCAAAGGAATTTGTGAACTACTACAACATGCATGGAATAAAAAAACAATTCTATGTTGCTAGGACATCTCAAGAGAATGGAGTTGTTGAAAGAAAGAATAGGACAGTACAGGAAATGGATCGAACGATGCTAATGGATTCCAAATTGACATATATATTTTCTACAAAGGAAGTGCATATAACAGTTCACATTAAAAATAAAGTAATGCTCAGAAACAACACTGAGAAAACTTCCTACGAGCTATGGAAAGGAAGACCAGCAAATGTGAAGCACTTTAGAGTTTTTGGAAGCAAATGATACATCAAAAGAGAAGATGGAATAATGGTAAAGTTTGAATCTCATGTGGACAAAGGAGTACTTGTTGGTTACTTCAGTACAAGGAAAGCATACAAGTGTTACAACCTGAGATTGAACAAAGTTGTGGAAATCATCAATGTAACAATTGATGAAACAGGTAGACAAGAATTAAAGGAAGAAGAAAATGAATCAATGGAACAACTTTACAAGGAAGAAGAAGAAAATGAAAAATAAGTAGAAGGGGAAGATGAAGAGGATCTAACATAAGCATAAGATCAATTTCAGCAAGTGCCTCCAAAGACACCTAGCAGACGAGTACAGAAGAATCGTCCTTCATATCAGATTATCAGAAACAAAGATGCAGGAGTTGAGACTAGAAGAAGAATTTGTTCACCAGAACAAACACACCTAGCACTCTCATCTACGATTAAACCAAACTTTTTTGAAGAGGCCAGGAAGGATGAAGTTTGGAATAAGGCTATGGATGAAGAATTGGATCAAATAGAGAAAAATGACACTTGGGAATTGGTTCCAAGACCAAAGGATAAGAATGTGATCGACACAAAGTGGGTATACAAGAATAAATTGAATGAACATGGATAGTTTAAAAGGAACAAATCTAGATTGGTATGTAAAGGATATGCACAGGTTGAAGGAATTGACTTTGAAGAGACATTTTCCCCAGTTGCTAGAATGGAAGCAATCTGATTGCTTTTAGCTTATGCATGCTCCAAAAATATTAAAGTGTATCAGATGGATGTAAAATCATATTTTCTGAATGGGGAACTTGAAGAAGAAGTATACATTGAACAACCAGAAGGATTTCAGTTTCCAGAGAACGCAAATTATGTGTGTAAATTAAAGAAGGCCTTGTATGGTCTAAAACAGGATCCTAGAGCATGGTACTCTAGACTGGATAAATATCTACATCAGGCAGGGTTCAGAAAAGGAAGTGCAGACAAAAACCTCTACATTAAGGTAATTCAAGATAGTATTTTATTAATTTTGAAGTTATGTTGATGATATTATTTTTGGAAGTACCAATGACAAGTTAAGCCAGAAATTTGCAAAGGACATGTAGAATAAATTTGAAATGTCATTACTTGGAGAACTATCCTTCTTTCTAGGTCTTTAGATACGTCAAAGCAACCAAGGAATTTTTATTTATCAAACCAAGTATATCAGATAAATGCTAAAGAGGTTAGGAATGGAATATTGCAAACCAGTTATGACTCCCATGCAAACCAGTTGCAAGTTGAGAAAATATGATGATTCAAAGTCTACATATCAGAGGCAATATAGGTCACTGAATGGTAGCCTACTATATGTGACAACATTCATATGAGATGTAATGCAGTCAGTTGGACATGTGGTATGATTTGAAGCAGCACCAAAGGAATCACATGTATTAGCAATGAAGAGGATTTCAGATATCTCAAAGGAACATACGATTTTGGATTATGGTATCCAAAAGGAAAGGATCTATCACTTATTTCATACACAACTGCAGATTGGGTAGGTTGCATTGATGAATGACGAAGCACCAGTGGAGAATATTTATACTTGGGTGAGTGTTTAGTATCATGGCTAAGCAAGAAATAATCATTAGTATCTTTATCTACAGTCGAGGTAGAGTATATTGTAGTAGCAACATGTTGTACACAGGTTCTATGGATGAAACAAACTCTGACAGATATACAGGTTGAGTATGATGAGACCATTCCAATCTATTATGATAATAAAAGCACCATCAGTATCTCAAAGAACCCGGTGATGCACTCCAAGATGAAGCACATTCCAATCAGGTATCACTTTATATGGGAACAAGTTGCAGAAAATAACATCAGAGTTGAATATGTGGGCACAAAAGAACAAGTGTCATACATCTTTACAAAATTGCTTCCACAGGAATCCTTTGAGTGTCTTCGCCAGAGACTCGGAGTTATTTATACTCCAAAATGAATGTTTTTGAATGATTATCTTATATGTCTTATATGTACACAAGGAAGCACCATAAAGAGGACAGTTGAGGTTGGGAGATCAGACGAGTCAGTTATGGGGAGAATACCCGAATGGAAAGACACATTTTCCATTGATGATAAAGGGGGAGAGATTTATCAGATGTAGAGGATAGAGGTATGGTTCTAGGGGGAGCGTTGGTCAGAGAGATGCAGGCATGGTTCTAGGGGGAGCATAAGTGATATGATTTTAGTATTGCATCAGAGTGTTTCCATCAATTCCAAAGGGGGATATTGTTGATTAATTGGGTTGGTTGTCATTGATGTTAACCCTTGAAGAAATTATGGTAGTGAATTCCAGTAGCACAAAGGTTTGGGTAATGAAATAAATTTTGTTTGATGTATAATGGTATTAGTTTTGAAATATTTGCATGTAATATTATTCTATATGGATAGTACATGTCGTGCCATTTCTGGGGGTATGTGGACCGTCACATAACTCATCACGGTTTGAGAGTTTTGGCCTTACAAAGTTGGAGGACCCTCATATTCTAGCTTGAAGCCCCAAAAGGTCAAAGAAGTCAAAGTGCTTGCAAAGAAGAAATTATTTAAATAATAAAGTGAAGTGACGAAGTCAAAGAGGATTATTTAAATAATAAAGTGAAATTACAAATTCAAAGAGGATTATTTAAATAATAAAGTGAAGTGACAAAGTCAAAGAGGATTATTTAAATAACAAAGTGAAGTGACAAAGTCAAGGAGGATTATTTAAATAATAAAGTAAATGGAGAACTTTCTAATTATGGAAAGTGGTTATAAGAGGGTTAACCTTAAAATGAGGAAAATGGGTTAAATAGTCAAGTGGCTATTGGATATATGGACAGGTGGAAAATTGGGCAAAGTTGGACATAGGTGACTATGTGGACAAAGTGGTCTAGAAGATGCTTCTAACACTAGTACATATTGTAAAAATTTCGATGTTTATTTGTGACGTTATCGACAAAATTGTCCATATTGTCGCAAAATAGAGGAAATTTATAAAAAAAAAATTCATGTTGCCCGATAACGTCGGTCTTGCCACGTTGACGTCTCTCTTGCCACGTTAATGTCGATCTTGCCACGTTAACGTCGCTCTTGCCATGTTTTCCACTGGAACGTCTCTCTTGCCACGTTTTCCACTAGAACGTCTCTCTTGCCACGTTTGTGAAGATGTATGTCGCAATTGCGACATTTTGGAAACTAGGTTTTCCCCTCCAACGGTCACCTTAGTATGTTCACCAAGTCAAAATACCAACGGTCACTGAGGAATTTTTTACGTCGGAATTGCGATGTTACAAAATCTATAAATATGTTGCATTTGACGGATGTTGCAACAAGTTTGCTATAATAACGACGCTTCAAAAAGGGTTTGCGGGTCTTCTCGGCGAACAAAAAATAGATATTTGTTTCAGTATAAGTCTGTGGGGAAGAATG
>ML783840.1:0-23668 GCA_009831015.1 Picea engelmannii
GGGGAGTTTATTCATGGGTATTAATTTAACCCACATTTCCAAAAATATTATCATTGTGTATAACCTTCTATTTTGTTGTTGAGTGTTCCCAAAGCTAGTCATTGATTTCATGTAAGAGGGTGGGTGTGAGAGTCACATCCCATAGTTATTGGGAGCATGGGGATGAATTACATTTAACATTCGATAGAGTGAGAAATCAACTGTCTTGAGGAAAACAAAATTCGTATGGAAAAATAAGACAATTTTTACTAGCATATTTTGGGCAGCAAGAGGGGAGTTAAGCACTGGGAAGAGCACCAACCATGTTGTTCTTGAAGGAATCTACTATTGGGATGTGTTTTATGCTGGAAATGTGGTCAATGTGCCTATAAAATGTGTTGTAAGCCACTAGTGCATTTTCTTGTTGAGGAAATGGCTCAAGAGCCTTATGAAGGCTGTTGCGAGCACTTCTAAGGCAGTTGAGAGTTCCTGGAGTCCCTAGCTGAGAGATTCATGTGTGTGGAGACTGGACAACCAAGAGGCCCAGATCTCCTTGTGGAATCATATCCTAAGCTCGGGGGTGGCCTGCTATTGAAATAAAATGAACAACATTTCCTATGGCTAGGAGGTTCATCCTTTGTACGAAGCCAGTTTGTTACTTTATTAACATATAAGTGTTATGTTTCTTTTATTATGAATATTCCACTATGAAAATAAATATTTGAGTGATGTGTGTTTGTTGGTTTAATTGAATAATTGCATTCATGTTTTATTATGTGTTGTTAGATACATGTTAAATTATGGGCATGTGTCCCCTTGGGTTATTTTATATGTATGGGGGTGTTTTCAAGTTTGTTTTAAGTAGACTAAGTCATGTTTTGAAACGAAGACTCAATTTTGGGTGCTGGGTACATTACAGATTGGTATCAGAGCCACAGGTTCAACATCGAGCTTTCATGGGAGAGAGTCAACACATAGAAATTGGAATTTGTAGATTTAAAGTTCAAAGGATGCCTAAAATGTGTTTGTCAAATTTCCTAAGAAAACTTCTGGAAAATTGCTTATAATTTTGGGAAAATTGAGCTCATGATTTAAAATCCCCAATTTTTAATCTCTATTTGAACATTTTTAGGCTTGGAATGGGCCGAATTTGGGATTTGCAGAGAAATCATGGAGAATTGGGAGAAATTGTGCAAAATACCTAATTTCTACAATGAAATTCATTGAGAATTCGATGTGGAAGTGTCAAATTTCAATTTCATAGTTTAATTGACATGCACAGGGCCAAAATTGACCATTAGAAGGTTAATTTCATAGTTTCATGGTAGTCATGGAAGAAATTTTGAAATTATGCATTTTTGAAAAATTGGAATTTTTTTCGTACCATGACATTAGCATGATATATAGGCCACATGGAAAGTGATGTGGTGATGTGGCATGATGCAGGACATGGTGGTGGGGTGACCAATGGAGTAGTGAGTCGGTACCATAAGTGATATTGCATCACTCGCAAGGCCATTTTTTCCAAAGATCTTTAGCGATGCGAAACTAGTTAAAACACACCACGTATCATGGTCATTTTGGGATGTCGCATAACGGAGGGGGTGTTAACCCTTGAGCATGTGGGCGATGTGAAATAGATCATCCACCATTGATATTCCCTAATCATCTCCACCATTTTATTAGGGAATGAAATTTTGTGTGTCCCATCACGGAGGGGGTGTTAACCCTTGAGCATGTTAGCGATGCGAAATCAATGTGGCCATCAATCTCCCGATCATATCCACCATTGGATCATGGGGCAAGAAAGTTCGCACATCGAAGGAAAAGGGTGTGGCATGGGACCCGCCTATCCCCGTGACCAATGAGAGGATGGCAGGTGGAGGTATGACAGGAAAGGTGGGACCCTTGTCTCATCCAAGGTTAGATGTGTGTTAGGTGGGTAGACAATATGGGTGGGACCATAGATAAATATTTATTTATTTATTTCTAAAATTTATTAAAAGTAAGAGAAGAAGAGGGAAGATAGGAGGAATATAATGAAGGTTGACGAGGAATGGGCCAAGTTTTCCAAGGGGTTGACATGGAATCACCTCAAGGTGCCATGTGGACCCATAATATTTTTTCAATAACGATGTCAAAAATAACTAGTCAATTTGTTTGGAAATTCATAATGCTTTTGCAGGTCATAATCTTCTAGGGGATTTTTGAGGCCCTAAATGACAATTTTAGGTAGTCAAAAATCACAAGAATTGGGTGTACTCTCAATACACCTTCACCTTGTAAAGTAAATAAAAGAGTTCAAAGAGATCTTTTCAATGAGCTATTTCGGGCACAAAACAATGCTCGCATGAGAAAGTTACAACTGAAATAGTCAAGGATAATTTTAAGGATGAAAATTTATATTAAAACGTAGAAACCTGAGATAATATCACTAGTCCTTAATATGAAAAATGTAAAATGTTTGGCGATATTTTTTTAAAAATGTTCAAATTTCTAAGGATTTTATATAGTTTCTATAAAATTTTGGCGATTTTTAAGGTAAAATAATTTTATTCTATGGAATTTGGACGAATCGTTTTCAGAAAAAATGGAAATTGGAGAATCGATTTTTGGGAAAAACCATGGAAAATTATCCCATTTGAGAAATTTAGCCCCTAAAATTATCTATGGAAATAGTACAGGGTATATTTTCAGTACTAGTTTACTTCCATAGGCATAACTTCTTGCTTCAAAGTCAGTTTTGGACCTAGGAGCAGTCTATGGAAATCTTATGGACCAAAGAATTCATCCATGGAATTCGATTTGGAATTTGGGTACATAAATGTGTACTAGAAGAGAGGGAAGGCACATGTAGCATACATGGATAAAAATGGGAAAACAATCAAAACTTCAACAGGATGTAACTATCATCCCGAAGCCCAGATGAAGGTGAGATTGTGATAAATCATTCAAAAGATAGTCATGAACATACCCAATTGAAATTCTATCAAAATACCAAAGTAGTTGGTGTAAGGAAGCATGAACAAGGATAAAATTGCTAAGATAGGAGAAAGTGCAAAGGGGAAAAGTTATCATTTCCAGATTGCTGTAAATTTTGACTGGAGCATCAATTTGACAATATGAGAGTTGTTGTGAATTCAATGTCGGAATTATTATATATGTCTCTTAGAAAATTTTCCTTGGCTTCTGACAGATTCACCTCTATTAGTGGTAAAAGTGTGTGTTTGAGATTATTTTCACTAGGGTGAGAGGTACAAAAAAGGGGGTAAATTGGAAATATTCAATTACCTATAAATTTCTACTCATTTCTCAAAATTGAGCAAGAAAGTAGTCATTGGAAATCTATTGGATAGGAGAATCCAATTATCCACTCATAATTTTGTTTTGAGCCGAAGGATCCTCAAGGGATCAAAAGGAAGGTGACTGGTGGATTTGAAGGACACCATTGAGAAGAGACACTTGAGGGTAGAGTGTTATGTCAAGGCTTATTTAGAAGTCGATCAAAGAAAATAATGAACAATGTTAAGATATGAATCCAGATGCAACCATGAGGGTTTGGGAGTCCAAGAAGCTAGTGTTCTAATAAATAAGACCATAATGCATATATTAAGGTAAGGTGTATTGTCTCCAAGAATTATTCTATGAATAATTAGAGTAGTGCATCCACTTTGTTAGAGTGCTCAGTAGTAATAGGGTGCAAGTGTAAATCACTAAGTGGATGAGAGAGTGAAAATCATTATGTGCATATTTGTTCTAGATGGAAGAAATTATACTCAAATGAGAGGTAATCCATAAAAAATAAAATTAATTGGATTCCATAATTGGATAAGTCCATGAACAATTGAGATAAGTGGAACAAATTGTCATAAGTGGATGCCAAGCTAGTTGGAGTATATTGCATCACTGAAAGAACTATGACAACAATGAAAGGGAATTTTTGATGCATATATAGAATTCTAAATACATTTCAAGGGTATTTAGTGTATTCCAAAGGTAGAATGGAATGGAAATTTAAGTAGAACAAAAATAGGGAAGTGGTCTTCAGAAATGAAATTCCTAAGAAGACACATGAGGAATAAATGATTCTATGCTTGACATGGTATGGAAAAGAGATGGAACCTAAAAGGAACTATCTCAATTGTACAAGGACACATGTCAAATTTTTACTTTTATTTGAGAAATCAAAGCATTGCATAGGGAATTGCATGGTTGCAGAGCATGTATTGAAATGTTGACAAAGGACTCAGAATAGTAGAGCCAATATTAGTATTCTACTGTTACAGAGTCTGAATGGATTGCAAAGGATAATCAACATAGGTTATCACATAAAGCATGAAGCCAACAAGTGAGGAATGTCATAGCATGTACATGGAGTTAAGGAGGAATACATAGCCTTGAAGGTAGAAATGTAGTGAAGACTACAAGGCTTACTGCAAGAGAAGGAAAAAAAAGGATATCACGAGACGAGGTGTGACTCATGGAGTGTATGAATCATCTCTATGTGTAAGAATAGGAATGTAGGAAAAAGGAATTGTACATAGATACTTGTGTCTAAGAGTATTTAGAGTAAGAAAGATGCCTCTATTATCAGAGTGCAAAGTGGAAGAAGGGTATAGGTGAAAATGGATGAGTGTAGCATTCCATTTGGATTAGAGTAGTCTTGAGTGGCCAAGAAGTGTCGCACAATGAATCAGTCAATGAAGTGAAGAGAGGTATTTAAATTGAGAAAACCCATGGATATCAAAGGATATTGGAAAATATGACATAAAAGAAACATTTCAGAATGTTGAAATGCCAATTAATGAGAATTATTTTCCAAGAGTGGTTGGGTCAAGGAAATGGGGATTGGCTAATTAGATTTTAATGTTAATATTCAACTAGAGTAGTGCATGCTACAACACTATGAATATTGATAATTTTATCCAAAACATGTTGGGATAGGGTTCTCTGCATAAAGGAAGTAGCCGTGAGATGGAAACACTAGTGGATCTAGTGCATGTAGATGCAGAATGGCCAAGTGGGGCTTGGATATAAGGTTCATAATAGGGATCAATGGTGCACAATTGAGCAGAATGGAAGAGCACAAAGTAGCAGGAATCTATAGGAATTCAAGGACAACCATCTACAACAACAACACAATAAATAAATAAGATGAAATAAATATGCATTGGAGTGCATGATAGAAGTGATGCATGATGCATACAATAAATATAGAATGCGTGTGCATGAAGCAAGATTGAGAAGATTTAATTCTTAATGCATATTGATGTGAATTTGTGCATAGAAACATGCTTGTGGCATGATTTTAGATTGAGAGTGGTATGTTGTTACACACACACACACATGAATTAATGATGACGTGACAATTGAATAAGACTAATGATGTATTGTGTATCCATGAAATTGGTTATAGCATGGATGAAGATGTTTATGATATTGTTTCATATGAAAGCCATCCATATGAGGACAAATGAAGATGGAGAGATGTTGATCAAGAGGTTAATAAAGGGATCATGTAAGCTTCTATGAAATATCAATTGAGATGATAACATCAATTAATGTAATAAAAACCAAGAAGGTATGCATTTGGAGTTGTTTATGATGCATAAATGTTGAAGGGAATTCAAGTAAGAATTTCCTCAGCTACAATTTCCAATCTTTGGAATGGATGAAAAGGCAAAAGGCCTTGATTACACACATGCTATGTAATGATTGAATGCATTTATGATAAATTTAATTCAATATTTGTTGTTTTTTCAATAGTCTAGGCTCAAGCATGAAGTTCATTCCATTTTTTATCATTTTACTTGAACCATAAACAATTTGTTGTAGTAACCAAGATCACAAGAAAAAATACTATGCACAAGTACACAAGAAGTATCTTGGGAAACCCTTCTCAACAAGGGAAGAAAACCTGCCAATCCTTTGCTATATTCTTCAAGAGAAAAACCTCCCACACCATAAACCTAGCACACAAAAGGTTTCTTACAAAACCCTAGAAGACTAGCACCCAAGAGAGGTGCACACTTTTCCTAAGCATAAGTACTTGCTGAAATTTCCAAACTCACACTTGTGTTATTATTCCTCAATGGAGAATTTAACTTTATTTATATTAGACTGAGCATATCAACAATAGTGTCTATTAGCACAACATAGTTGACCTCAATAACTCACAATATAATTAATAATTACCATATTAATTATCTTTTACATTAATTATCTTTCACTTTACGGTGGGGCTTACCTGTACCCTTTACATCACAAATAGGGTTATAGGTAAGTCTGACTCTTATACAATATAGAAAGGGATCTCATACACCCACTAGGGATCATTCACTATGGGAACATCAATCCGTGCTCAGCCATAGGGATGTCCACATCTCTATCTCACTGCGTCTCACAGGAGAACCACACTCACTAGTTCTCAGCCACTAGGATTGCATTCACCTGTGATCAGTCACTTGCACATCCAACTCAATAGATCTATTTCTCATTGCATCTCATAGGATAATCATCTAGAGTATCACATCATCTCAACTCTCTGCACAGAGGAGGCCAATACATCATTTCATCTTGTCTCAGAGAGAATGATACACCCAACTCATGGGATTACCCACACAGGGGCACATAACATTACATCTCTATCTCAGAGAGGAACCACACACCCAACTCATGGGATTCCCTACACATGGGAACACAAAATTCCATATCCGTCTTAGAGAGGAACCACACACCCAACTCATGGGCTTCACCACTTCACACAGGGGCACAATGTTCCATCTCTATCTCATAGAGGAACCACACACCCATCTCATGGGCACACCCAACTCATGGGATCTCTCTCAGGTCCACTCAGTCATTTTGTGTCCTAGAGGATGTCTCACACAACTGTAATCAAGTCTCTCACGGAAGTACTCAAACTTCATCTTGGCAAGCTATTTGGTGAAGATGTCTACAATTTGCTCATGGGTAGGAAGGTACTGCAAGTGTACTATTTTCCTCTGCACCATGTATCTGATATAGTGATATTTTATCTTAATGTGTTTCGATCTATCATGAAACACAGGGTTCTCAGAGAGATTCACACAACTCTGGTTATCACAATGGATAGTAGTAGGATCCATCTCATGATTGAATAAATCAGTCAGAAGTTTGTGAAGCTACACTGCTTCGCGGACTGCCACACTAGTTAATTCTATGTACTCTTCCTTTGTGCTACACAATGCCATAGATCTCTATTTCCTGCTACACCAGGAAACCGTGGCATACCCTAAAGTAAAGAAACAATTGGAGGTGCTCTTCTAGTCCACTACGCTCCTTGCCCAATCTGCATCGACATATCCCTGCAAGCTCAAGTCTACACTGGAGGCATATCTTAGGCCATATCCAACTGTGCCTCATAGGTATCTCAATATGTGTTTTTTTTCTATCTAGTGAGTCTATCCTGGTTCGCTCATGAATTGGCTAAGCACATTCACTGCGTAGCATATATCAGGTCTGGTGTTAACCAAATACATCAGTGATCCAATCAACTGTCTATACAAGTGTGGATCAATCTCTCCTAAATCAACATTACTCATATTATTCAAATCCATCTCCATTGGTGTAGGCATGGATTTGCGTTCTGTCATACCAAACTTTTTCAATATCTCCACATTATATTTTTCTTGACTCAGGAAAATCTCATATATCCTCTGCCACACTTCTAGTCCCAAGAAGTAATGCATCAAGCCTAAATCCTTCATCTCAAATTTAGCTATCAAGGCTTGTTTGCATTCAACAATGAGTCTCTCTGAACCAGTGAGGAAAAGGTCATCCACATATAGGAACAAGATTAAGCATTCATTTCCATCAATGTGATAATATAGGTTTGGGTCAGCAACACTCTTGTTGAAGCCCAAACGCATTAGGAATACATCCATTTTTTTGTACCAAGAACGAGGTGCTTTCTTTAGTCCATATAGAGATTTCTTCAACCTGCACACATGAGATTTTTCATTGTGTATAAAAAATACTTCTGGCTGTTCGATATAAACTTATTCCTCAATTTCACCATTGAGAAAGGCTGTCTTTACATCCATCTGATGTAGCTTCCAACCCATGGAAGAAACTAGTGCAATGATGGAACAGATGGAAGTGTATTAGGATACTGGAGCAAAAGTATCATCATAGTCAACTCCCTCTACTTGCAAGAGCCCTCTGGATACAAATCTCTCTTTGTATTTCTCGATTCTTCCATCAACTACATGCTTGATTTTATAAATCCATTTGGAAGTCATTACAGACTTTTCCTCTAGTCTCAAAACAATATCCCATACATCATTTTTAAATATAGGCTGATATTCTTCTGTCATGACATCTTGCCATACCTGTTCACTTGAAGCTTCTCCATGACAAGAAGGCTCAGATTCAATGATGTGGCTCATGGCTGACAGGTAGCTTGATAATATCTTTGGTCTCTTGCTCTCTTTGGTTGTCCTTTGAGGGGATTTATGTCCCTCTACTTCCTGTACAGTTTTTCAGGCCCAAGCATGCCTTTTATGGCCTACTGTAATATCTATGGACATGTCAATTGGAGCAACTGGATCGGCTGGAACAACTGGGTAAACTGGGACAACTGGTTCAATTGGAATAATGTATGTCTTGCTCTGAATTGATGAAGGGGGAGAAGGCATTGTCTCACTATCAATTCCCATATGAGATTCTCTGGATCTTTGAAAGGATATATCTTCTTCAAAAGTAACATCTCTACTTATTTCAATTTGTCTCTGACCATGAATGCATATCTGATATTCCTTCAAGGATTCAATGTATCCTACAAATGTTCCCTTTCTCCCTGAAGGGTCTAGCTTGGATCTCTTCTCTTTGGGTACATGAAAATATACCGGGCACCCAAATATCCTGAAGTGTCCAATCTCAGGATTTACTCCGATGAAGGATTCTTCTGGGGTAATGTTCTTAAATATCCAATGAGGACTCTTGTTATGAACATACATTGTTGTCATGAATGCTTCTGCCCATAGAGTCATAGGTAGACTCTGATCATGTATCATTGCTTTGGTTGCCTCGATGATAGTTCTGTTTTTCCTCTCTAAAACCCCATTTTGCTGAGGGTTGTAAGGATCTGTGAACTCCCTCTTGATCCCTGCTTCAATACAAAAATTGATGAAATATCTGGAGGTTTATTCTCCTCCATTATCTGATCTTAGTACCTTGATCTTTCTTCCAGTCAGGTTCTCAAACTGAGCTTTGAATTCTTGACATTTTGCAAGGAATCCATCCTTGTTCTTTAGGAAGTAAATCCAAGTTTTTTGAAAGTGATCATATATGAAGAGTACATAGTACAAGTACCCATTCATAGATGCAACAATCATTGGCCCACACACATATGAATCTATCAAGTCCAATATTTCCTTGGATCTATTGTCACTGCTCAAGAAGGATCCTTTAACATTCTTGGCAAGAGCACAACCTTTGCAAACACCTTTATGCTGAATCTGTATCTCTGGAAGACCTGTTACCATCTTCCCTAGAGATGGGAGATATCTATAATGAATGTGAGCAAGTATTATGTGCCATAGCTCCCTCAAGTTGATAGTGTCATGTAGCAGGGCTTGTATTGGTTTGATGGTTAATCTGTACAATTTGTTTTCTTGAACACCAATTACCTTGGAAAAATTGATATGTGAGTCTTTGTGCCATGAAAGAACTCTTCCTTCTAAAAAGGTAACCTTGTAGCCTTTGTCCTCCGAGGCAGAAATGGAGACGAGGTTCCTCTTCATTCCAGGTACATATAGTACTTCTCTTAGTTGAAGCTGCATATCTGAATTTAGTTGGAAGGTAGAATTTCCAACCCCTTTCACATTATATCCGACATCATCTCCAAGAACAACATGTAGATGTGTCTCTTTCTCAACAAAATTTGTTAGGTGATCTCTAAAACCGGTCATGTGCCTGGAGGCACCACTGTCAATTAACCAAGTATTATCATTGGTAGGGACCATACTTGAGAGTGATGAGATGTTGATGTCTTCATATCCTTTAAGTCGTGGCTTCTAGGACCTGAGTTTTCTTGATCCACCAAGCCTGTCTTACATCATTATTATGTTCATCATAATTTTATATTCTTCACAAACCCTTGTCAACTGGGCTAGAAAACCTAATGGCTAGGCTAGGCTAGCACTTTTAGGTTTTTTTGGACTTATGAATGCCAACAATAATCCTTTGAAATATAGGAGAACACTGGTGAGCTGAAGAGCTCCTTCAATGAGTTGCAGAAACCCTAATTTTGAAATTTCTGTAGAAATTAGCAAAACCCTAGAAACCCTAGGGACAAAAAGTCAAAATTCTTAGAAATGAAATCTGAAGCTTTATGGAGGTGTGTTGAAGGATTTCATTCACTCCTATTCTATTTTTATCCCCAACGTCCAAGTGACAAGTGCTTAAACTCCTCAGAAAAGTAGTTCATACGAAATTGCTGGAAACCCTAGGAGGGTCGTACGGTTTTTCATAAGAGAGAGGATGAATGGAATTTTATTGTGCATTGGGTTCTTCAATAAATATGCTCTGAAACCATGTTGATTTTTCAATAATCTAGGCTCAAGAATGAATTTCATTCCATTTTTTAGCATTTTACTTGAACCATAAACAATTTTATGCAGCAACCAAGATCACAAGAATAAATACCATGCACAAGTACATAAGAAGTATCCTGGGAAACCCTTCTCAACAAGGGAAGAAAACCCAACCAATCCTTTGCTATATTATTCAATAGAAATAACTTCCATGCCATAAACCTATCACACAAAAGGGTGCTTACAAAACCCTAAAAGACTAGCTCCCAAGAGAGGTGTGCACTTTTCCCAAGAGCAAGTACTTACTGAAATTTCCAAACTCACACTTGTGTTATTATTCCTCAATGTGGAATTTACATTTATTTATATTAGAATGAGCCTATCAACAATAGTGTCTATTGGCACAACATGGATGACCTCAATAACTCACAATATAATTAATAATTACCATATTAATTATCCTTTACATTAATTATCTTTTACACTAATTATCTTTCACTTTATGGCAGGGCTGACCTGTACAATAGGGTTACAGGTAATTCTGACTCTTGTACAATATATCAAGGGATCTCATACACCCAATAGTGCTCAACCACTAGGGGAACATCCATCTGTGCTCAACCATAGGGATTTCCACATATCTATCTCACTGCGTCTCACAGGAGAACCACACTCACTAGTGCTTAGCCACTAGGATCACGTTCACATGTGCTCATCCACAGGCACATCCAACTCAATAGATATCTTTCTCACTGTGTCTCATAGGAGAATCATCTGGAGTATCATATCATCTCAACTCTCTACACAGAGGAGGCCAATACAACATTTCATCTTGTCTCAGAGAGAATGATACACCCAACTCATGGGCTTCCCTACACAGGGGCACACAACATTCCATCTCTGTATCAGAGAGGAACCACACACCCAGCTCATGGGATTCACCACCTCACACATGGGCACAATGTTCCATCTCTGTCTCAGATAGGAACCACACACCCATATCATGGTCACACCCAACTCATGGGCTCTCTCTCAGGTTGACTCACTCAGTCTGTGTCCTGGAGGATGTCTCACGTAGCTGTAATCATCAACAATATTGTGTTATGTTGGTTGTGATATCATAACCAAGTCAAGTAATGAGAAATCACTCCTATTGTAGCAATGAATTCCAATAGAGATGGGCATGTGTGAAGCCATGATGTGGTTGGAAATGGAAGGGATATAGCTCCATCGAATTGCATAATGATTTTTCCCGTATATAATTGATGTTTGGATTGCAACCTCTTTCTTGACACGGGATAGGAATAAGGGAATTATATTCCTAGTGTTGTGTATGGGTCGAAGAGGAAGGTATCCAAATAATCAAGAAAGTAATTTGGGAAGAGTTTGTATGATTTGTTGAGGCGTGGGATATAGCTTCCAATTCACAAAGTGGATTACATGACATGGATATATGGTATTTCAAAGTCAATGCAAGGATGCATTGTGTAAATGTGGCCATGGTATTGGCACTTTTGTTTTATTTATTGGTAATGTTTGACATCATAATTATGAAATAGTAATTGGAAATGATGGAATTTTTAGATTAATATAATTATGAAAATCACTTCATGTGTTAGATGCAAGTGTTGCAGTGAAATGATATTGTGCATGAGATGCTAACAACTTGTTTGGAAACAAGAAATTTGAGGAAATTACAAGAAGCATGGTCATGGATATGGTAAGGATGTAAGACCATATGGAATATTGATATCTACAGTTGCAAGAGCCAAACATAATGAGAAGAAATCTCATGCCTGGGAAATTTTGTTTTCATATATAAAATAGATTTGAGAAATTAATAATTGAAAGTTGTTATGATATGCTAACAATTTGTTTGGTTGCAAGAAAGTTGAGGAAATTGCAGGAAGAAGGGTCTTGTATATGGGAGGGATGTAAGCCCATAATGAATGTTGATATCTACAACTGCAAGAGCCAAACATAATGAGAAGAAAGCTCATGCTTGGGAAATTTTGTTTTCCTGTATAAAACAGATTTGAAAAATTATAATTGAAAATTGTATAATGATGTCTCATATTGGTTGTATGCAGATGATGCATATGAGATGATTGCCACATATTGTAGGTTACTAGTGGAATTCTAGCGGTAAGTTGGAATTCTCCTACGCAAGAACACCTTGGAAAATGATGGATATCTTGAGGAAATGTATAATAGTAAAAAAGATTCTTGGGCCTAAAGGGTGAGTAAAGAAAGGAATAAAAACTCCAGCAGAGAAGAGAAGAATCAATCTATCAGGCTTACAGAAGAACCAGGTTGTTAGGCCCAAATATTGAAATATTGTGTGGGAGTTTCACTGCAGAAGAAATAAGTTGTTAGGCATGAAGAATGAACTATTGTGTGGGAGTTTCACTGAAGAAAAATCAGGTTGTTAGGTCCGAAGAGTGAAATATTGTGTGGGGGTTTCACTAAAGAAGAAATAGTGTGTCATGCCTGAAAAGTGAACTCCTATGCGAGTTTCCCTACACCATCAAGGTTTCTACTGGTTATTTTTCCTGATACTTTTTCTTATAAACAAGTGCTTTGAGATCCCAATAGTGAGATTCACAGTTACATGTTTCAGAGAGGGCATGATAAATGAATGGCATAGCCTGATGGAATAAGAGCAGTGAAGGGGTACATTCCTTGGGTTCAGCAGGTGCATGGAAGAGAGCTAGTGGAAATCATGATAGTTGTAGGAGAAGACTAGTGGCTTATGTATCTATGTTTTGGGGGTGGAGCACCTATGTATTTATGGATTTTGGGGTTGGAGTGCCTATGTATTTATATTTAGGCTAGAATTCATGTATGATATTAGGTCGAAGAGCCTATATGTTGATTAAAGGCTAGAGATCCTAACATTGTAATTGTATATACAACGATGCATGGAGGACCATACAAAAATAAGGGGGAGGGGAATGTAACATCTCGAGTTCTAATCCCCACAAATTATAATGTAATTGTGAAAATATTAGTTAGGCTAGTGAGATGGTATGTTCTGGGGGTCAGAGAGACTGTATTGACTAAATGGTAGGGGGCCGAACTATGTATTATGTACATTGAAATGATTAATACAAGTAGTAATTGTTGTCTTCAATACGAGAGGGATGAAAAAAATGGGGGGATATGATTTCAAAAGAGAGAGGGGTCCAAGGGGGATTTTATTCAAGGGTATTAATTCAATCCACATTCCTAAAATTATTATCATTGTGTATAACCTTGTATTTTGTTGTTGAGTGTTCCCAAATCCGGTCATTGATTTCATGTAAGAGTGTGGGTGTGAGAGTGACATCCCATAATTATTGGGAGCATGGGGCTAAAGTATAGTCAACATTGGGTAGAGTGAGAAATCAACTAGCTTGAGGAAAAGGAAATTTGTATGGCCAAAGAAGAGATTTTTTAGTAGCAGATTTTGGGTAGCAAGAGGGGAGATGAGTGTTGGGAAGATCACCAACCATGTTGTGATTGAAGGAAACCATTATTGGGTTATGTTTTATGATGGAAATGTGGTTGGTGTTCTTATAAAATATGATTTAATCCTGTAGTGCATTTTCATGTTGAGGAAATGGCTCAAGATCCTTGTGAAGGTTGTCGTGAGCACTCTTGAGGAAGATAAGAGTTCATGGAGTCCCCATCTCATAGTTTCATGGAGAACTGAGTGCTTTGGAATACATGATAAGCGAATGGTACATCCCAATGGACCAAGAGAGATGAAGGGGGTAGATTCCTTGGGTTATGTAGGTTGTGGGGAAGAGAGATGGTGGATTGGAACCGTTGTTGGAGTTTGGAACCTAGGTTTGGGGTTGTTGTGTGTGGAGAGTGGACAACCAAGAGGCCCAAATATCCTTGTGGACTTATAACCTCAGATCAGGAGTGGCCCACTACTGAGAGAAAATGAACAATAGTGCCTATGGCTCAGAGTTTCATCCTTTGTATGCAACCAATTGGTTACTTTATTAACATACAAGTGTTTTTTTTAATTTTTTATTATGAATATTCCACTATGTAAATAAATATCTGAATGTTTTGTGTTTATTGGTTTAATTGAAAAGTTACATTCATGTTTTAATATATGTTGTTAGATGCATGTTAAATTATGGGCCTACTTCACATTGGGTTATTTTATATGTATGGGGGCATTTAAAAAAAAAAAATTAGTAGGTTGGGTCGTTTTTCAAAGTGAATGACTTAGTTTTGGGTGTTGGGTATGTTACATAATCCAACATGAGCAACAACATAAGGCCAAATTTTTTGAAGGACTAGGATGAAAAATTGGATGGACACACAATTGGGTACGTCTCTTACATGCACTAGATGGAAAAGTGCATGAAAGAGACCCTCTGGGAAATGACCAATAATGAAAACCATTGATAGAGGTGGGGAATTACACCAATGAGGAAAATAGAACCTAAGGTACCGCATGAATACCAAAGTGTGAATAAGGTCTTGACATTGAACAAAAGGGAAACCGCTCAGTTAGACACCAATGATGGAATGTCATCTTTTGAGTGCAAGGTAACCTATCATTGATGAAAATAGGCCCAGGGTGATACTCTAGGTAAAACTCTCAGAGAAATGTGTCAAAGTTGATAAGAGTTGACCTGTTAGGATGAAGTCAATGGGGACCTTCCATACTAGCACGAGTAAAAGACAAATATTCTTGTTGATTCTAAGAAGTACTTGACGTATGGGAAGGTGAAAATGAAATTTTAGGAATTTTGAGGAGTTTCAACACAGGATGGAACTTCCCTTGAACAAAATAATGACATAAAATGACTTGGGAAACATAGAGTCAAGAATGAAAATGACATAAGTCTATGACACATGAGGCATCAATAGACTCTCCATAGTGACTTGAAGGAAAATCATTCAAAGGAGTAAACACTTAAAGAACATGGTTCAGTATCCTTATGCCATCCTAAACCCAATAGGATAAGACAGAGACTCAAAAATTAGTTCTTTTTTGAAGAGAGACATGACTGTTGCCAAACATAACAAATAATTTGACTCTTTCCCATCCTCTTTTTTTGTTGTTGTCTCTTTCATGTTATAAAAGCCTGATAAAGAATAAAATAATGATATAATACAATGGAGGAAATGAGTTTTGCAGGCATGCAAACTATTTCCAAGCCCATGGAATGCACCCATGCTCAATTCAAAGAACACATGCGAGATATGGACACTCAGGGGAATGTTTAATCTAGGGATACATATGTCAAGTCACGAAGGAAATTAATGAAAGGATGCCAATTAGAGACAATGCATACACAACATTGTAAATGATAACAAGTTGAAGTTGGCATTAGGTTTAGAATTGCAAGAAGGAAAACAAAATGCAATATAACAACTCAACAAAAAAATGTGGGATCCCCATGGGTACTAGCTAGAAAAAGATTGAGAAGAAGTCATGTGGCTTTGATGAAAAGTCATGGAAAGACTAGATAGGGCTCTTTATCATATGAAAATACTTCAACATGGTCACCAAAATATGAATAAGGTTATCACTAGGGAACCCTTGAATGGTAGGATCTACCACATGAATTACAAAACTTCTAAAAAACAAAGAAGGCTAAGTGTCACACCTAAGTGGGGTTGATCCTAAGAAAACAGGAACCAAGAAACAAATAATGCAAAATTCATGGAGGGAAATAATACAACCTATATACCAATTTCAAGATAATTACATGTCAGAATGCATCGACATGTAGAAATAATTCCAAAGAAAATGTCTCCAAAGTCCTGTATATATGACCAAAAACACTCACTCAAAAGTTAATAAATCCAATATATAAATCTTTGATAATAAATTGTGCTATGGAATACAAAAATAAAAAGAAACAAACCATACAATTACAATATGATACAAAGAACCACACAACCTCACAACATATGAATAATACTTCTTTAGGTAGAGCCCATTGCTAGGATCAGACCAAGGGTTACTTCGGTAGTCAACATGTAAATTTTCCAGTTTGACAATAAAGAAAAATCTGTGGTGCATGTATTCCCATGGTCTACCATCCGTAGTCATGGATTATAGGATAGCCTCATCCAAGAAATCATGTAAATAATGAATTGAGGATGTAAAAATACTATGGCTCAAGGTTTCACAAAAAATAATATTCAACTCAAAAGGAAACCCAATATTGCTTGGGTCAATAGGGGAAAACAAGGGATCTAGTGACCCTATTGGATAAATCACATGATCAATTTTCAAGACCATGTCTTGAGAAGGTAAACATGACTATAAAGGATCCTTCCTAGAATAAATTGAACACCCAGGATAAGACGCCACATAATTCACCCGTGGTGGGTAGATTCCATTCACAAAAATAGGAACATATTATTGAGTTTTGTGTACCTTGGGAAGTGCTCCCCTTGTTTTTTTTATTCTCTAAACAAAAGAGGGAAATGTTTGAACCTTATTCCTATTAATTATTTCTAATTTAACTTTGAGTTTATCACTTAACTCAAAAGTGAAATTTTCCGTTTAAGTCATAAAGTGACTATTAATTCACAATGTGGGGGAATTAATAAACATAAAACAAAATACCATAAACTTGAGTAAAGTGGGTTTCTAAGTGATATTTATGAGATGAGATCTCACCCTTTAGTTATACTTGGTTAAATTTGATCTTATCCATTGATCGTTTAGGTTTGGCCCAAGGAAGGCTAAAGTGGGCACATAGGGAAAATGAGAGGCTCATTGTTAACTTGATCACTTGAGAGATTTGGGTGAGGAGAAGAGAAGTGAGAAGAGAGGGTTTGAAGGAGAAAAATTGGGCACACTTGTTCATGGATGGCACAATCTAGTTTGGAGAAGATTTCATGGAGGTTTTCGGTGTGAGCTAGTTGGAGGGCACAACCTTGGAGTAGGGGTGCATGCTAGCAGGCACATCGTAGAGAGGGCACATCTTGAACCTGGTTTATGGGTTGATGTGGTAGCACTATTAGAGCAAAGGGTGTGAAAGGGTTGAACCAACAACCAAGGATTTCTTCAAGGGCACAAGTCTTGTTCAAGAAAACTCAAGGAAAGCGGGGTGCACTCTTCTAGGGGAGCACATTCCAAGGAGCTATTTGCTAAGATTGAGAGGAGCTATCAACTGTAACAAGTTCCTTTGTATTTATTTAATTTTTATAGACATTGCTTGAAGATATCCATATATATACATCTCTCTTACTGGTTTTCCCCAGGGGGTTTTTGTCTAGGGTCATGTTGACATGGGTTCATTTTTCATGTGTGCTTAGTTATTATCAGTTGCAATTAGTTAAATATATAGAGGGTATTACATGTTTTAAGGTTATGCATGTGCTATATTTGTTCTTCCTAAACTAATAATTAAACACTTGCAAGAGCACCCTTAAAAGAGCATGCAATCATCAGTCTAAAGGCATATTTGAGGAAGAGAAAAATCATATCTGTATGTTGTCCTATAACAACAAAAAGAACAATTTGGAACCTTGAACATAGATCCCAACAAGAGGTCACATGACAGACTTGTTGGGAAGCCTTTAGTACCTTACAAATTTTCATGGTATCAGAGCCAAAGGGATAAGTATTGGCTGATCTTTGGAGCATACAGTGGACCAAATTTTTGGACAACCTATTTTCACACTTGTGTGCTGATTATTGAGGCTATTTTCTTTTGCAGAATTTAGCATCAATTTGGGATTCAGTGGGAATTCATGTCAGTGACATAAATGAGGGTGGAGGATAGGATATCAAGTGCTAGCAAATTGTCCCCTTGGAAGACCATAATTGTGTTTGTTTTGGAGGATCTTGAACTATGGGATATAGTTTAGGCTCCAATGGTTATTCCTCTTGTTACTACTCCCTTGTTGGTGGCAAGGTTTCGGAAGATGAGTACCAAGGAAAAGAGAAATATCTGTGATGCGGTGAGAGACCATGTCATACCTCATTTGAATAGTAAGGAATTTTCTTTTGATATGTGTGACTCATTACACAAACTTTACTAGAGTCCTAATCAGAACTGGAAGATGGTTCTTTAGGAGAAGCTTAGGAGAATTAAGATACTCATGTTAGAGTTGGTTACCTCATAACTCTGGAGATTTACTCATACTTGTGATGAGTTGGAAGAAGTTGGTGACATAGTGGATCCCATGTTGTTTGTGAGGACAACCTTAAATGGCTTCTCCAAACCTTGGGAGACTTTTGTGCAAGGCATTGTGGCTAGGGAGACTATGCCCAGTTGGGAGAGACTCCGGGATGACTTCGTGTAGGAGGATATGATATTTATCTCTAGATATACTAGCCAAAAACATGTTGGAGAGGGTGAGGAGGATCTTTCTCTTTACGCAAAGGGAAATAAGAATACCGGTCAGGGTGCGAGATAGGGTCCCAATGGAGGGTCCAAGCCACAATCGAGTGGTAGTAGGTAGAAGAGAGATATGAGCAAAGTGAAATGATTTTCTTGTAAGAGGATGGGACACTATGCTGGACAATTTCCCAGTGGGCAGAAGAAGAGGTCAGGTAGTATAACATCTACAACAGATGAGGAGGAGTTCACTGCTCAGTTTGAGAGGGAGTGTGCTATCATAGTTTGGTGTTCATCATTTGAGACACCATCCAACATCTAGTATATAGAATGTGGAGCTTCGATTCATATGATAGGTGTGAGAGAGAACTTCACTAATCTCAAAGATATTGAGATCAAGATAAATATTTCACTTGGATATGACACCATTTTTAGGGTTTCTCGGTGTGGCACAATGACATTTCAGAGGGATACTATGCCACCCATATCGTTCAGGGATGTGTTGTTTGTCCCTGAGATGAAGAATAATCTTATCTCAGTTTCCACCCTATAATACAGGGGTCTTGAGCTGTCCTTCAGAGGGAAAAAAGGTACTCATACACCTTAAGGGGTCCAACATCACCTTTAGGAAGGTGATTGGAGTGAGGGATGTGAAACTGTATAGATTTATTTTTCAGCCACTGCATGCCTTGGCAGCGAGTAAAGACAAAAACAATTATTTGTATGAGCTATGGAATCAGAGGATGGAACATCTACATCATGGAGCTCGAGGAGTGATGAGAGGGATTATGACAAGAGTGCCACAGTTCAGCATAGAGCATGAGGATGTGTGTAGAGGGTGTGCACTTGGTAAGTTTACCAAGACTATCTTTCCCAGCAGTGATAATAGATTGACTTGGATACTAGATTTGATACACGTAGACGTGTGTGGTCCCATGTCACGAGTTTCCTTGAGTGGTTTTGAATATTATCTCACAGTCATACATGACCACTCCACGAAGACCTGGATCTATTTCTTGAATGCCAAGAGTGAGGTATTCATGAGATTCCAAGAGTTCAAAGATATTGTGGAGAACTAGACAAGAAATAAGATCAAGGTATTACGATCAAACAATGGAGGCAAGTATACCTCCACAGAGTTTGTAGAATTATGTACCTAGGAAGGGATCAGAATCACATTGACCATTCCTTACAACCCCTAGCAGAACGAGGTTGCAGAGAGGAATAACAGAGGCATTACATGTGCAACGAGATCGATGTTGCATGATTAGGCATTGCCCTTATAATTATGGGCTAGGCTAGTGCTATTGTAGTATATCTACAGAACAAGAGTCCCCATAGAGTTTTTGAAAGGAAGACTTCTAAGGAGGCCTTCACTGGGAGGAGGCTCGATGTTTAGTATATTCACATTTTTTTATGCTCAACATACTCTCATGTCCCTTATAAGAAGAGGAAAAATATGTATCCCACAACGCAAAGGGGTATATTAGTTGGATACTCAGAGGTCCTACATATTCAGAGTGATGCATCTCAAGGGACACAACCTCAAGTGTTGAGTACACCAATTTTAGGGGTGACTGGGTCACCTTGTACAACATCAAGATGATATTTTTAGAGTATTCAAGTAGAGGGTGCAGAGGCTCTAGGATCTCAGAGTATTGAGATGAGATCTTAGGAAGAGACTCTTGGGTGTGGAGATATCACTTCTCCTTTGGTTACTTCAGGGAAGAGGAAATTGAGATGGTTTCAGGAGACACTGAAGGAATCCAAGGAGAATGTTGGAGAGCCCAAGAGGTTGTTCAGAGAGAGAAGGGAGCTAGAGAGTCTTGGGTCCTACTTGGATATGGTTATGATCATCACTGATGCAGAGCCCATGAATTTTGGGCAGGAAGTTTACCAATAGGTTTGGAGAGAGGCCATGCTGGAGGAGTATGACTCCATCATGCACAATGATGTAAGGAAGGTGGTGTCGAGGCCTGAGGGGAAGTTAGTTGTGACTTACAAATGGTTGTACAAGACTAGGTATGCTGTAGATGGTAGCATAGAGAAACAAAAGGGTTGTTTTGTTGTGAGAGGATTCTCTCAGATAGAGGGAGTCAACTATGATGAGATGTTCAAATCAGTTGTGAGATACACTTCTATCCAGAGCATTATTTCCATAGCAACAAAGATGGGTTGGATATATTAGATGGATGTAAAGATCTCTTTTCTAAATGGTTTTATTGAGGAGGAGGTGTACATAGAGCAGCCATAGGGGCTTGATTTTTTGGAGAGATATTCTCATGTGTGACTTCTGAGAAAGGCACCTTATGGTCTGAAGAAAGCTCCAAGAGCTTGGTATTCACATATAGATGATTATTTTCTTGGGGCTTGAGAAGAGTGAGGTAGATCCTAAACTCTACTATATCATTCAAGGTGAGGATATGCTCATTCTCATACTATATGTGGATTATTTATTCATCACGAGAGAAGAGAATCTCATAACTGAGTGCAAGTTGGGTCTTGCATCATAGTTTGAGATGAAAAACATCAGGTTGATGCACTATTTCTTGGGCATGGAGGTTTGGCAGGAGGAGGGTCATATATTTTTGGGGTAGGGAAAGTATGTTGTAAACATATTGAGCATATTTCATATGGAGGACTATAGGCCCATGTCTATGTTATAGAAATATTTTCCTCACCCTATGCAAAGTTGCTCAGAAGGCCTTTTTTCCATTTCCCTATGTATAATTGAAGTCCCTTTTTGCAAATCCTAGAGATAAAAACAATATTTTTCCACATATATGGGCCCTAACTATTATAAAACATGCGTATATGTAGGTTTCACCATTACAACTCACGTACATCGGGTTTTGTGCCCAAAATAAAAAAAATAGTGTCGGGTTTCCATGTCACATCACAGGATCCATGATCCTTGATCTTCCATATACTGGAAACATTCCGACTCAAACCTTCAGTTCCATTTGAAGGCTATAAATGGGCCATATCCGAGCTATGGAAAAGAGGAGAAGAATTCAACTTTGAGAGAAAAGTTACTTTGGAGAAATTATTTACTTCATATTGAGTTTGCATCCCTTTGTCCTTTTAAGTATAAACACATTGATCATCCCCCAAGCTCTTCCCTACTTGATTGAGAACCTCATTGTCTCTCTTATATGAGCTTGCCTTTGGTGGAGGATTGAAGTGGTGGAGCCCCAACTGGAAGGGACTTAGTTTCTTGGTTCTGAACCGTGCTGACATGGAATTTTGTAATTCATTCACTCCTATTGATTACATTTTAATAAAAATACTATTTTCTCATCCAATTAATGTCTTTCAAATATTTTTCATTATTATTCCATGGGAATATTTTTTATGAATATTGATGGAATATGCTATTGAATGTGCTAACTTTATATATTATCACCATATGCTTGTGTTTCTTGGTTGTTGAGGACAAGTTGCAGGTGTACCACTTTGAGTCGAGTGATCAATGGTGGACTTCATCGAACGTCTTGACGAGGTAGGTTCCTTATCTTGTCTAATTAGCATATTTGTTTATATAGAATACCTGTGATTATAGTTGATTTCTGCAGTCATTTCCATCTGTTGTGGTTTACCCCATGCCATAGAGAGATTTTCCTCGTAACATAAGTGAAAAATTGGGACTATGTTCAACTGAGCATGCCACACTGTAGCACAAATTTTAGAGATGGAAAACATAGATAGTGAAGCTCTCGCGTGGATAGAGTAAAGCATATCATGGGTGACAAATGGAAGTATGCTCAAATCCCTATTTCTTGGAATACAAGGCTGTGAAGATAAGCTTGTAGTTTTTGAAAGATCAGGATGCGGGATGCAATTCTCAACTATTGCTAGTAATGAATCCCATCTGAATGAAATAATACACATATAAAATTTCACATGGATTATTCTTTTCAAGAGACCATGAATTTCTTACTGGTCGAGATACATGAACATTCTAAAAATTTGTTGGAAACACTTACATTCATGATCTCTTTCTCAATTTACTTTCCTTGGTGACTATAGTCTATATATATTTGATTTTCATTTATCCAAGGTTTCATTTTTTCATTTGCAACAAATTTTGGGCTAACTTCATCTACATCTCTTCTATTTCTTTCTTCATCACCTTTTCCATTGAGGGAAATTCATTCTCTAATTTATGTTGGTGTTATAATTCCCAATTATACCTGATGGCATATAGATAGCTCACACCTATTTGTATTGTACAAGAAGCACCTTCACACTGGAGGCAAGCTCAAGTCAACTTGCATCTCTTTCCTAACTCATAAGAAGAATTAGGGGTCTCTGTTTGAATATAAATCAAAACCGTTTTATAATATTGTAAAAACGGTCAAACCATGATTTAACATAGTGGTTAATCAATGGTCATTATTACATATTGGCTAGTGAGTATATCCCATGTAATGGGGGAACCATCCACACACTAAGTAGTTTCTTGCATGGAAGGTGAAGTGTCAAACTCTAAAGGATGAAAACCAAAAGGGATAACTTAATCTAACCAGGTGTAGAAAATATTCAGATAGATCTCAATAGTTGGAAGTCATCCCCTATCATGATAAAGGGCCATTTCTTTCCCTATCCATCGAATGCTAAGCATGCACTAAATCAGATGGAAAGGAATGGAAAGGAAATTTTGATTAGACTAAGGGACATGCAGATATCTCCGTTGAGGATATGGATGCTCGCTGGTAGTGGAGCATGGTCTATGGAGTCATAGTAACTCCATCAAGGCTATGTACACTTGTAGGTAATGGAGAAACATTTGCAATATAT